>JASSUY010037534.1:0-15826 GCA_032466535.1 Forpus xanthops | reverse complement strand
CTGTAAGGGTGGTGAGGCACTGGAATGTGTTGCCCAGGGAAGTTGTGAATGCTCCATCGCTGGCAGTGTTCAAGGCCTCATTGGCCATAGCCTTGGGTGAGATGGTTTAGTGGTAGGTGTTCCTGCCCATGGCAGAGGGATTGGAACTAGATGATCTTAAGGTCCTTTCCAACCCTAACTATTCTATGATTCTATGAATTTAATTGTTATTCTGTAGTTGCACTGGGCTAACTCAGAATAGAGTTTATATTTTGGTAGATAGAAATTTGGCTTTATAAACTGAATTCTTCCTCTAACTGCAGTCCTCATACAGGCCATGTATAATTTTTTAATTTTAGATTGGGGGAATCAGGCTGGCTCATGAAAAGGTTCTATCTATCTATCTATCTATCTATCTACCTATCTATCTATATGTAATTTTATATACAACTATGTAAAACTTTGGACATATATATATTTAAATATATATATATTAGAGAGACTTCTCCAAGTCTGCTCTTGATGTATGTTAAGTCTTCCAATGAAGGTAGCTGCAAAAAAGATTCCAAAGACCTCATTAAGGCATATTCAGTGATTCTTTCACCTCATGCTCCTTGTAAACCTGAGCAAGATCTTACCAAAGTTGGCACATTCAGTTAAAGATTTTTAATTTCTTTTGTAGCTACTCCTATCATGACTTGAGGAAGATATAACCTTGGACCTCCTTGGAAACTTTTCTATTTTGTGGGGATTCTGGAACCTCTCTCTAAGTCAGGTTTTCACACTAAGCAAGTATGGGATTGCTTTATGGAGCAGTGAATATGATTTCTTTGTCATAAATGTTTAGGCAGCAATACCAAGCATCAGTTTAAACCAGGAAATTAAGTATTTTTTATTATTATTTCATTTGTTTTGGAAATTTAGGATAGGAAAAAGTATATATGCTCATGAGGAGAAAATTATTTTTGAAATATGGATACATCCACATTAGCATTTTAATGTGGGTCAGGACTGTGTTTTAAAGTGAATCTCTTGCTTGTTTCCACCTACAATGTATTGGTTCATATCAGAGATACGACAAACTGTCTTCTTTTAGGATGTCATTAAGCCAGAAGATGCAAACACAATACACTCCAAACCACCAACTGGCAAATCAATCCACACCTCAATATTCTTTTGAATGTGTAAATAAGTTCATGTAGAGCATGTAAACGTCTTTTCTATGTTTGTTTTCACAAATATTTGAGCAACTGAGCCTCATTAGCTAGCAGCATCAGTGCCTTGATCACAAACTGACTTGAATGAGTACACATGAAATCACTATTAGTTTTGCATTTAAAGTAATAAATCATCACACATACTTAACAAGGAAATGGACAGCAAAGAAACAGCTCAACTCAGTCCCTTGAGCTCAAGTAAGAAAGGTATTTCAGGCCTGGTTTTCTACTGCTTTGCATCTTGTATATTTCTGCAAATCAAGTGTGAAATATTATCCATCCAGTTTTGAAATAATTCACAACAATGAATAATGTTTCAGTAAGTAGTTATGCTATTCATCTGTCTGCATCTAATTCTTGCTTATGCTTAGAATGTAAACTGAGAACAGGGACATGCCATGCAAGCACTATGCTGAGCTGAGGAGGATCGTTTCTGAATCTGGTACTCCCATGCACTATTTTAATAGTATTTTTGCGATTGTTAAAATGCTTGAGACTAATCTCAGTTAGAATCTTGTAAATTGTAGGGGATATATGCAGTTGAACTGTATGTTAATAGAAAAGTCAAGAGAATGATCTTCACTACATCATACAAAAGGCAATTACAGATAACACTTCCACGAGAAGAAAGGCAAAATTTACCAAATAAGATAGGAGTTAGTTAGGAATGTTGACCTACAGATGTCATGTAAATGTAGACCTGTGCTGTAGTAAATACATATAAAGAGCAACATTATGATCACGTCACCCCATGACCAAAAGTGGAGACTCTAATATGGGAAACATTATTTTCTGCTCCCTCCCTTCCTCCTCTCATTCTCCACCCCGACTCTTTTGTTCTTTGCCATTCAGTGTTTTGGTTCAAGTTAATTAAAGATTTCTGTTGCAGCCTCCTGGAGTGAAATTCTGGCAGTATGCCTAGTGTGTAAGCAGCCCCTCCAGTGAGCTCCACAATGTCTCTAAGAAACTATACAAAGAGGAAGAAAGAAACTGAATCCAGATGAAATGGGAAATCAGATATTCCTTCCATTTGTGCTGAAGTCTGTGAAGCCTGCTCCATAAGTTGAAAAAAAGGCAATTCACATACTTTGCAGTCTCAGGGAAAAGCATGTTTTCTCCTCCATCCCTCTGCCCTTTATTGAAGGGGAATCTGTGAGAAAGTTTACAGTGAGGCTGCAAACTCAGTAATGCAAAACACGTTTGCCTAACTCTGCTTTACTCTGTTAGCTATAGAAAGGTGTAGGATAGACCTATCATCGGAGCACAAAAATCCAAAACAAAAAAAATCAAAAAAAAGGGCTCAGGCAGACATTGATTCTTCCTAATGACAGGGTTATGACAGAATTTGATATCCAAACCACAAAATTTGGGCACACAATTCATAGTGAAAAGAGTTCTTAAAGCATTCTAAATGCCCAAAAAGAGTAAGCATGTCTAACTAATACACTAAGCAACAACCACACACTGAACAGCTTGTTGTTAAAAGGCATGTCAAAAAGATTACAAAAGAAAGTGACAAAAGTACTTTTGTTATTTCTTGGATCTCACATGCATAACAAAAATCATAACTATCCCTGGAGAAGCAGAGATATGAGGTATTTTGTTCTTGTAAGTCTTTGTCAACTTGAGTGCTTGTTTCTTAAAACATGGTGCTTTACTTGGTTCATAATTACTGAAGAACTTTCCTATGGATTGACAGTACCATTAGAAATCAAACCTGGCTATTTGCAGATGTATTTTCTATATAATATTCAGATTCTGTGCTCACTAGGGATATCCTGGAATTTGCTGGTGAAAGGAATAAATTGTGAATTTATCTGCAGTGTTGCTTGGTTTCTCTATGCATTTCATTTTACTGTCAACACCACGTGAATTTGTTGCTCTCTGATGGCCTGTTTAGTTTCTCAGGCCGTGGGTTATTTGGAGGTGGAAGGTGTCACATGAAAATTCAACTTTGGCGAAGGCAATTATGGAAAAGGAGTCATAAACTTAACAGCTGACTTCTATGTCAAAGCACTTTTAGTTTCAAATACTGGGGCAGGATGATTTCTTGTCGCACAAGAGATGCCCATTTCAGGTGCAGACTTGGTCCAGAGGTTATGATTTAACTGATAAGTTTAGAGCAATAATTCAGGTGAAATGAACCTGATAATTGCAGTGCAGATTTCCCCAAACAGCAGGTTGCCTGGAATAGCTTGTGTTCCCTATGCCTAATTAGATGGTTTGTTACCATTTTTTTTTGTTTTGTTTAAAGCAACAAGGATGGTCCAAAAAGCTGTCCAGGTGGAAGGGGTAATAGATGTATACTGATGTGGGTATGCGCGTTTCTTGGCCTTTCAAACCTTTGAAGCCTGGCAGGGGTCAAATTGCTCAAGCAGAACAGCTCTGTTGAAAAACGTGGTATTCAAAAATCAATCCCAGTATGAGAAGTGCTGCTAATTTAAAATAACGGGGGTGGGGGAAGAAGTCAAAAAAGAGAAGGAAAACCAGCACCAGTCTACATGAAATCCAGCCCAACTGCCACCTTCCCTGCTAGCCCCCTTTTGTGTGCCTGCTTTCCCTGCCGTGTGAATCAGCCATGGTTGGGGTTAAATGGATAGCTTTTGTCTCCTCACAATGGCCAGGAGTGACAGATTGAGCTAAATGATTTACTGGTGGAGATGATTTGAAGGACAGAGCTGGGCAGCCTTGGGAACACACACACAAGAAAAGGACAGTAGCAAGTCAGCCTCTCCTAGCCCTCCCCCTTCTATGATTTTGACTGAAGGATCACAGAATGAGGCTCTGACAGACACAGCACCATTGAGAAGCTATTTTTATTATTTACCCATGACAGCTGTGCTTTGCTGAGAGAAGACCTGAGGTTAATTAAACCTTTGCTACTTCTCCTTTTAGCTGTTGTTTCTCTGATTGGGGATGCAAAGCTCTAAGTTGGCAGGGTCACATGCCATGGGCAAAGGGAAAGCCTCTGTGTTAGACTGCAGCACAAGCAAACGCAACAGATCCTTCCCTAGCCAAAACAAAGCTTTCCACACAGAAAGGCAATGCAGTGGGGCTGCAGTGAAGGCAGCTGCTCAGAGCAGAGCCATCCCAGCTAGTGTCAATTGAAAACTGCTAGAAACAGTAACCCACCTACTCCATTAAACTGCCCTGGCAGCCATGGTACCAAGTGCTAATATGGATCCCAGATCATTTTCTGAACTCTGTTTGATCTGGCTGTGCGGGCAGGAGTGAGCCGGTTTGTTGGGATGGGACATGCAAGAGTGCTGGCATGCCGTGTTTTCTTGGTCTCATCGCAAGCACTCTTCTCTACCCAAGGCAGCAGGCAGAATGGAGCCCAGTCAATGAAGGGGAGCAGGAGATGGAAGCCTTGGGGCCTCTCAGTGCATGTCCTGCAATGCTTTCCTCAGAAGCTACCCCTCCTCCCCTTACAAGGAAAAGTGAAAACTCTTCTGAGTAGGAAAAGGACCTTTTCAGACAGTCATGAGCTAGTCTGAAAACACCCAGAAGGCAGGCTGCATAAGATATTAAGGTTGGGTTTGTGGATAAATCAGAACTCATTGGAGCTGTATTACTCAAGAGACCAATGGCTTCTTTTTATTCCGTGTTTCGTTTGGTCTGTGATTTATGAGCTGTTCCTCAAACGCAGTGGAATGATGCGTTCTGTCACAGGTTATGACCTGTGATTCTTGTGTCATTATTTGGTTCCAAGAAACAGGTAGTGACAACAAAAATTCCTCAAATACTACCTCAGAAATGAGATTTTTCTAGTGCTAAACCTAATGCCACCCCAAATCCTGTGAATGTGCACAGAACTTCAAGAAAAGACAACATCTGAGCTATCATAACTAGGTAAGGAAGAAGTTTGAATGGTAAACCCACTGTGTGCAGTAACACAAAGCTGCTGCTGGCAAGCTTTCAATCAGATTCTCATTTTTACAGTCATTTGAATGAAATCTTGTAGATATTCAAAAGAAAAGTGAGCATGTGAACGCGGTGGCAAAGCAGCATTTTGTATCAGCAAGTTTGAAAGACGTGACTTGATTTAATGGGAAACCGAAAGGATCTATAAAATGGCAACTTCAGAGAACAGAAGTGTTTTCTGTTAGCTAATATTGCACTATGGATCTGCAGTACTGTGGAGTTGCAGTATGCTGTCACACGATAGCTTTCTATTGGCCTTTTGAATGTTCAGTTGCAAATAAATATTTCTGTTTTAACATACAAAGAACAAAACAAACTAAATATAAAAATACAAGAAGGAAATATGTGGTTTGGTTTTTTTTTTGTTTTTTTGGTTTTTTTTTATGTGAAAGAGAGCAGTGTTTGCAAAAGTTGAAGCAACTCTAAAAAAACCTTATCCAGCAATCTTCCAAATATGGATTTGCCACTGTAAGGATTATAGCAGGTGAAAATAGAAGAAGAAAACATACTCTTCGATGTCCTTCCAGCCATACTCACTGTCACTAGCCCAGTGTGCATGGGGAGTGTTTGGATTACTTACTGCTTGAAATAGCAGAAGTGTATTTTAGTACTACCTGACAAGTTTTGTTTTTTTTTTTATAAGTGTTATTCTTAATTGGCTCTGATCTTGTAATTATATTTTGCATCTGTTTCTGTCCAGGTTGACTTACTGATGCTTTTCCAAGCACTCTAGTCTCAAGTTCCACATTCCAAGTGATATTAATGCTGCTATAAACATCAACATCTCCAGAAATGGCTAAACAATACTTGTTTGGATCGGGCCGCAATCTCTTACCCTGCTTTAAAAAGTATCTGTCATAAGCATGAAGTTCATAGAGAGCTTTAAAAAAATAAAGGAAAACATGTTCTATATTGCTCAATATGAAAACTATGATTTGAGGCGCAAGAGAGTGACCCTTCTGAATCCAGGACTGCACAATAGCAGTTACATCTGCTCGAAGTTTCCAGTATTATTTACATTTGGCTCTCAATTTACCTCTCTAGTTTACATGAAATCAGTGTAAAATTTTCACAGTGTTTTAGAGCTTTACTGTGTACTTTTTAACGTTTATTGATGATGTGCCCTGTCCTTTCTTTTTCTGTGATTTTTCTCCTTTCCTTCAATTTATTTTATTCCATCACTTTTCCCAACCTTAGTTCTGCTGTTTTCTTCTATTTCATCTGCTTTTTCTCTGACTCTTTTAGATGTTCCCTTGTCTGATAATCCTCCTGAGCCACTATCATACTGCTCAGAAACTGGAGGGTCTTTAACAGTTGACTTTGAAAGCAAAGATGGGAAAACTATGCCAGAGTGGGAAAGGAATACTTTTAGGACGCATGGTCTCCATTTAATTTCTAATTATCATGTTATGCCAGTAGCATCACAGTTTTGCTTTCTCTCTCCTGTTTGTCCATGCCTAATGAATGCTTTGCCTGACCCCAGATGAGTGCCTCAATGTAATCTGTGGACAAACAAAAGACATGGAATAAGGCTTCAGTCACCCAAAGGAGGAGTGAGACCTCAGGGGGGCAGAGGACAGTATGAGCTGCATGGGATTTATATTACATTCCTACAGACAGTTGGGGAACAGAGTCCCCTCCAACCCATCTGGCACTCTCCGGTGGCATGGGGTGGATCCTGATTGCTAGCATGGGACATCTGTCTGTTCCTTCCATTAGGGCACAAGGCTGAAGCACTTCTTGGAGTCAATACTTGCTACCTGGGTAACACCAGCCACTTAGTTTCTTTCTATGCTCAGCACTTATTTACTTCCAGCAGATCTTTGAAAAGCCTTTCTTTACATTAGAGTTACTTCATTTCTTAATAAGAGGTTACGTCACATCACAAGACCAAAAAGCACAGTGCAGCTTAGTGTAACTTGACCCTGATCTGGCATTTCTTTGAGATGTGACATTTAGAAATATAAGGAAAACAACATTGTCCTATTAATTTCAGCAGCAGTGGCCACTACACATTTCCGTGCCTTCTGTCTGGAAGATGTGTGTCATTTATGAAGAGTAATGACTATTCTGTACTGGAAGTAGGAGAATTCATGTTTATGAGGCTGTAAATACTTTCTGAAGAGCTGCATGTGAGCTTTAGAGAGATTTGGCTCTGCATTAGTGCTGCTGGGGTGGTTGCAGAGGAGTTGGCGAGAAAGGCCAGAATTACAATTGCTGCTGCTTGAGTGATGAGAGAAAATATGAGAATACACTGTTTTGTCATTTCTGTAGCTTTTCAATTTTGGCCCACTGAATGTCAACTCCTTTTGAATATGCATTTTCAGAAAGGGATTTGAGACAGCCAAGAAAGGCTGAAACTACTCGTAAAAATTGGAAAGTTAAGGAATTCTAGGGCATCCTAGACCCAGTAACAAAGTGCCTCCTTGAACTAAGCCTAAGCAAAAGCTGAAAAAAGAGGACCTTTTGTAGCATAGCCTCAGGCCTGATCACATTAGAATAATCCCTTCTGTATCTTTTTCATGTGTGCACAGGAAATTATAACCCTGACACCCAGCACAGTGTATTGACCTATTATTACTTACCTTGAGGAGTCTGCCTTTTACATTCTTATAGCTGTAATTTATTTGCATTGAAATAAGACACTCTCAAAATTCTCCCCCTGCAAGAATCAAATACTTTTCATTTTTAAAAGAAGACTTAGCACTTTATCACTCTGGGGATGATGAGCATGAAGCCCTGATATAAAAGGCTTAGGTGATAGTAGGAATCATGGAATCATAGAATAGTTAGGGTAAGAAAGGACCATAAGATCATCTAGTTCCAATCCCTCTGCCATGGGCAAGGACACCTCCCACTAAACCATCTCGCCCAAGGCTATGTCCAACCCAGCCTTGAACACCGCCAGCAATGGAGCATTCACAACTTCCCTGGGCAACACATTCCAGTGCCTCACCACCCTTACAGTAAAGAATTTCTTCCTCAGACCCAAGCTAAACTTCCCCCTTTTAAGTTTGAACCTGTTACCCCTTGCCCTCTCACTACAGTCTCTCATGAAGAGACTCTCCCCAGCATTCCTATAGGCCCCTTCAGATATTGAAAGGTTTCTATGAGGTCTCCACACAGCCTTCTCTTCTCCAGGCTGAACAGCCCCAACTCTCTCATCCTATCTTCTTACAGGATGTGCTCCAGTCCCCTGATCATCCTCATGGCCCTCCTCTGCACTTGTTCCAACAGTTCCATGTCCTTTATGAGGTCTCCCGAGAGCAGAGTAGAGGGGCAGGAGCACCTCCCTCATTCAGCCTGCAGGTCATACTCCTTTTTGATGTAGCCCAGGATATGGTTGGCTTTCTGTACTGCAAGCGCACACTGCTGGCTCATGTTCATTTTTAAATCAACCAACACCCCCAAGTCCTTCTCCTCAGGACTGCTCTCAATCTCATTTCTGCCCAACCTGTAGCTGTGCCTGGGATTGCTCTGAATCAGGTGTAGGACCTTGCACTTGTCATGGTTAAACTTCATGAGGTTAACATCAGCCCACCTCACAAGCATGTCAAGGTCCCTCTGGGTGGCATTCCTTCCCTCCAATGTATCAGCCGAGCCACACAGCTTGGTGTCATCAGCAAACTTGCTGAGGCCGCACTCAATCCCACTGTCCATGTCACTGACAAAGATGCTGGACAAGACCGGTCCCAACACCTATCCCTGAGGGACACCACTCATTACTGGTCTCCAGCTGGACATTGAGCCATTGAGCACAACTCTTTGTGTGTGGCCATCCAGCCAGTTCTTTATCCACCGAGTGGTCCACCTATCAAATTGATGTCTCTCCAACTTAGAGACAAGGATGTCATGTGAGACAGTGTCAAATGCTTTGCACAAGTCCAGGTAGATAACATCAACTGCTCTACCCCTGTCCATCAGTTCCATAGCTCCATCATAGAAGGTCACCAGATTGGTCAGGCAGGATTTCCCCTTAGTGAAGCCATGCTCACTGTCACCAAGCACCTTGTTGTTTTTCATGTGCCTCAGCATGCCTTCCAGGACATCAGCTCCAAGATTTTACCAGACACAGAGGTGAGGCTGACTGGTCTATCATTCCCCAGCTCATCAATTTTTCCCTTCTTGAAAATGGGAGTTATATTTCCCTTTTTCCAGCCATTGGGAACTTCACCTGACTGCCAAGATTTTTCAAATATTGAAGATAATTTGTAAAGAAAGCATTCTGAGGGGGACCTGAAGTGTTTAATTTTTATTCTTACTACTAACCTGTTGAGTGACCTTGAGTAACTCATATTGCATCACTGCAGCTCTGTTTTCCCTTTGATTTGTTTATTTGTTTAATTTGCAATAGGCTGGAAGCCTTTCTATCACGCCCTGTGAAATGAGTGCTGATCTCATTTTGGTTGTTAGATGATGGAACATTAAAGCCAGTAAAAATAGCTTTAAGTAACTATTAACCATTTCCTAGGTCCTCCCAATTTAGCAGACCACTGTGACCATTTTTCTTGAACTATTCTAGCAGCTCATTAGTCATTCTGGGTTTCTGCTGACAGAACCTTAGGTCAGCCACATCCATCATAAAGCTACAATGAAGTTGTATATACATTTTACAGTCTGAAGTCATAGGTAGTTGGATCAGAGTACTAGTAAGGCAATGGCAGAAAGTAGCTGGCACAGTTAAGACCAAGAGTTTCTGTGGAGGAACTCATAGGGAAAATACTCAAGCACGTGTGTAACTCAGCTATACCGTGTGGAACTTTAGATGTAAGGAGAGCTGGAACAAGGTGAGCTAGGGGAAACAATGAATATTTTGAAAGGTGTAAAAAAAGTGGAGATTGTTCTGAGATTCCATGCTTACTTCCTCTGCAGGGAGGAAATATTTCCATTACTGTAGGTCCAATGCATAGGATTAGCCATGCTTCCGTGAACAGACCTTATGCTTTTTCAGAAGAGATTATGCTATGTATCATTGTCTTATAATCCACACTTTCTTAGGAAGTTCAGGTGAATAAGTGTACCTGATTAAATCCCAGCTTACAGTGGTATTATCTATTGAAATGTCATGCTTCCACTGATGTTTTGCCTTCCCCTGTGGAAAAAAAGGTGAGACCTTTGTGATCACTAGATATTAAAGAAACTTTTGCATGAACAGGATTATTGTAGTTTTTCCTAAAAAATTTTATTAAATTAATGCCACAAATTCTAAGAGTTATCTAAAATATTTTAAAAGCTTTTCCACATAGCTACCTATGTCTGGCTTTTGTCCCTGGAGTAAACAGGCACCTTGCGACTAGACTTACTTACTTCGATGTTCACTGAGAGCTACTTTAATAGGAGATGAATGTTCACTGTCAAGGCAGAATAGACAGTTAAGCCAGATAGAGACAGTGACACTGCAGATAGCTGTGTTTGATTAGATAAACTGGCCAAAATACTTGTACAGGAGCTTCCAGCAATAAATGCCCAAGAGACAAGTGTGAAGCTAAAGGGAGACTTGATTTAAAGCCTGTTAAAATCTCCAGTCAACCTGTAGTATCTCTGAAAACATCTCTGCTTAAGTCAGACAAAATAGAAATGAGATTTACTAATGTATGCTAATTTTTGCTTGTTTTCTAATTTTGAGTCATTATCTCCTTTATATGTGGACTCCTGTTACCGTGCAGCTCATTCATGTGTCTCTGTGTGTGTGTATGTGTGTGGAGGCAGTATTGTCTCAAAGCCTTCTTAGGTTTGTAGACAGAATTGATTAATTATGCTCCGTGAATGGGACAGCAAGAAATATTAAAAGTTAGCCCAGAGCAAGAGGGGAGCAGGTGACAACTCCGGAAGTGGAAAAGGGTTCCCTTTCCTTTCTCAGGTAAATAAAATCGAGCCTTTATGCCTTCCTCAGTGGCAACCACAGCCTCATGACTGCTATTACTGAGAATGGAGCCAGCATGGTGAATGTGCATGGGCTCTGTGAGT
Source organism: Forpus xanthops (assembly GCA_032466535.1). NCBI lineage: Eukaryota > Metazoa > Chordata > Aves > Psittaciformes > Psittacidae > Forpus > Forpus xanthops. Next base: position 4,739 of record JASSUY010037534.1, on the reverse strand, counting down.
GTTGCTGTACAGGTATTTTTAGTCCTAGCATACTGCCATCTGTTACTCTTGGAATAAGCAAGGACATTATACCTTTTATTAACACTGAATTTTTTTGGCATTCACTTTTTTTCTATATCAGAAGATTTAGCATTAAAAGTCAGGCTGTCTACTTAGATACCTGTGATGATGGCCATAAATCGACCTGTCTAAATTCTGTCAAGGAGAGATGAACTTGATGCATATTGCTTAGGGCTACCTGGTCATAGGAACTGCTAAGTTTTCATTTTAGATGGCAGTGTCCCCAGAATGTCTAAGTATAGATTTGCTCTCGTATTCAGAGATGTCCCATTATGAGCTGGCAATCACACAAATACCCCCCAGTTCTCCTGCCAGATCCACCCGAATTCTGCAGAGAGCAGAGCAGTTAAGGCACATAGAATTGAGACAGCCTGCATGGCAGCTGGGATGGATCTGCCTGGAGTGGAGCCTGCTAGAAAGCAGCAAGCATTTCCATGATTTCAGCTTTCAGTCTGTAAGCTGGAATTCAGTCTTTTCTGTGTGAATATGGTATAAAACCCTATGATCCATTTTAGCTGGATGGCCAGAGGCAATTTTTCAGAACTGCGCTGTCAACCATGTAAAGTAAAACCATGATGTAAAAAAGCAAAATGCTTTTTCCATATTCCTTTTTTTATGTTAAAAAATAAGGTTGACAAGGGAAAGCCAGCTGAAGAACTTCAGGCTGTGAAATTCTGCACAGCTTGAACTCTCCCTATATTTATCTGAAGCAGATGTTCCAGGCAGGATGCACGCTGCAGCCAGAGGTGCACAGAGGTGTACAGAACTTGAATGTATTTCAGTACAGCTCCCACATCTTGTTTACACACAGCCACTGGCCTGAGAACAGCATGGGGGAAAAAAGGAAGGTGTGGGAAGGATGTGATAGGAAGAAATGGTTGACTGGAGTCATGATACTAACACCACTGTGAGGCATGCGTCTGGAGAGTGCTGTGCATTTGTTGTTCTCATTGCATCTGTTACTGCCAGCAACATTTTCTCTGCTCCTTTGGCAGACATTGATAGGAATGTTTCTTTTGTCATAAGGGAGAAGAAAGGAAGAGAAGGAGCAATTCATTGAAAGAAAAAGACAACTCACCTGCAGAGAAACTGTACTATCTCTACCGTTCAGCAATCAAGAAAAAACATAGCTGAAACTCACCAAACCAACTTTTCTATCTCATTAAAATTATGGACTGATTTTTAATGGTAGAAAAGCATTTTCCAAATCACCGCTGGGCAATAAGAAATATTAATAATGCTAAGCCACATTTAAACAGCCATTCTGCTGGAGGAAGGCTTCTATTCAAGTTGGATGCTTATTGTCAATTTAATTTCTCCCCACACAGAGCAGTGAAAGGTCCTCTTTTCTGTGCACTGGACATACTTTTTCATTTTATGCCTCATTCCCAACAATGTCTATTCCACATAATCCACCCGTATTTCTGTTTAATGACGAGGAGATAAGGAAGAGGTGTATATATATGGCCTCTCCCCCTCTCTCTCTCTTTCTCTCTCTTTTACATTAAAACAAGAGCACTAAGGGACCAGCTTTTCCCTGTTATAGATTCATGAAACTGCTAATGGCAAAATTCCCAGGAAGGAGAAATGGAAGCAGCAGTTTTTCAAGGTTGTTTTTCACAAAGTTCACAGCACAGGCTGGGAACACTATGTATCTGTTAGGTGCCTCTGAAATATTATATTCTGCAGAGACTGGCTGGTGGATTCATAACCACATGGTCACACATGCATACAACATGAGGTAGTTTGAAGGACGTGTACTTTCTTGTGCTTAAATGGTGTGAACTTATGCAGGTAGACTGATGTCTCATCAATTGATAGAAATTAAAACAACATGAAAAAAGCTCAAAACTTATAAAAAAGTATAGAAAACTCAGTTCATGTTACTAGAATCTATTTATTTTATGTCCTACTAACTAGAATGGAAAAACACTGCAATCACAGAGTGGCAGTTTCTATTCCCTCAGGCCAGCCCAGATATTAACAAACTTCCTTACTACCGCTTTTTTTTTCCCTTTAAAATAAAGAAACAATCTTATTGCTCAAGATTCCTCTTTTTTTTAAGCACCAAATTCCCATAGGAGACAGAAATGTCTAAAGTATGTGCTGAGTTAAGCTACATTTTCCCAGACACCATGCTTTTCTTCACCCTATTATATTTGGATTATTTTGTTATCCAAACCACTAGCATGATATCAGGCTTTGATTTTCTCATTTCAAATCATCTAAAAGACCAGAAATTTGGATCAAAATGGAAGATAGAAGGAGAATTAAAATTCTGCTTTATTCTCAAGCCTGTCTTCTAAGCTCTAATCTTCTTAGCACTTGAAACTCAATATTCAGATAAGAAACAGCAGTCAATCTCTTCGTTGTTTCCTGTTTGTTTTTTGTATAAGACAGCCTATCAAGTTCCTTTTCCCCTGAAAAGACTATAAACGAAGAAGATTAATTAAGGTCTTACTGTGTTATTGCTAGTAATCCCAACTCACATTAACATAGACTTATAATTACAATGTTTGTTAAAAGCTCCTTAAGCTGTATATGGGAAAGATACCATACCCATGCTAAAAAGCATCTGTCCTAGGGTCAGGCAGAGGCTGCCTGAAAAGTGTTTAATTTTATGTTACAAAAAGGTTTAGAATAGGTTGAAAGTCTGTAACTGGAAATACAGACACTGTTTGGGGAAGAAGGCTGTTTTGTCTTTCTTAATAATTTCTAGTTCCATGTATTTTACAGTATTTTACTTTTGCACCAATTTTGTGTTGGTTTTTTCTACCTTCTTATGTAAAAATCATTGCTGAACTTAATGAAGTTTTAGAAGTCATCAAAGAAAAAATTTTACTGCGTTTGCTAGTAGGCAAACAGCAATATACCATTTTGACTTATGCCTTTGGCCTTCAATCAGAATGTAGGTTTTGCAGCTTCATGAATTACTATTGCCACTTGGAAATATTCCCAGCACCATCCCTAAGACAAAGATCTTATATGTGACTGCATAGTATAAAAGTTGTGCAGCAAATGGAGAATGGCAGTCATAATGATATAATCCTAATAGCCCTTTCTATTTGGAAAGATACTAGGAGAAGAAAAACACTAGGGAGACAGCATGAGTATCTTCTCAGGGTTATAACACAGGTATAAATGTTAAACCAGACTCCACTTCTATTAATACTTTATCGACATTTCCAAAAAGAGTAAGATTGTTTAAGATAAGGTACTCAAAGATATGAAAGTGTTCTGTCAATTAGTAACTGAAGAAACTCAGCTAGGCAGCATGAATGACAGCTGTAGACATTTTATAATGGTTTCCAGCAAACGAATATTCAAAGCAATCCTCCTTGTTTTGAATAAAATAAGAAATAATAGGAAGATCAGGATACAACATGTATAATCTGCAATAAGGAAAGATTTCTATATAATTTGCTTATGGTAAACAGAGAAGAAACTAATGGCAAGTTACCAATATTTCATTGCTTTTTCCCACTTCTACACTTCATGTCCAGGGGTTCTATTTAACAAAGGAAAAGTGGGAAGAATTTCAGAATTGGCTTCTAATTATTTCTGTTACATATTTTTTGTTCCAAGACCCGCTTTGTACCATGGTAGGATAGGCACTGAAAAGTTTCAATATCACCCTATCTTGAAGATTTTGAGAAAGCTTTTTGCTTCTAAGTAAATTCCTTTATGTTTTGCATTATAGAAAAAAACTCCCCAATATTAATGCCTCTTACTACCAATAGATGCAATCACCTGCAGTATTCCCTTGTAATCTTTCTCTCTCTGACTCCATAATAAATAAAAGAACCCCCAAAACACTTTCAGTTCTTTTTCTTTATGATGATTTTTTTTCCACTTTGTCACTGAAGGGAGCTCATCCAGTCCATGATGTCAGGCTCTGTCTCTTGCAACAGTCTTTCAGAGCAGGAGAGGTTGTGTGCAGTGTTGGCTCTTTGCTGATGCTGATAGTTCCTTTACCACAAACTCATCTGGTTTCACCAAAGTTCATTCTTTGTTGGGATGACCATCAGAGGGAACTCAGGGCCAGTTGCTGATGACCTGAAAACATCTAGTTTGTGGGCTATAAAACTGCTACATAGCAAGCAACAGCATACAACTGAGTTCATTGGCTGTTTTCCACTAAAATCAGATCCCCTTGAGGTATACATCAGACTTCCCCATCTTCCTGCTTTAACCAGCGGGTAAAGCAAAAGGGTCCCTGAGCAAAAGCAATCCCATGAGTGGGTTTGCCTTTACCTGAAGCAGGAATAACCCAGACTGTCTTCCCCAGCAAATTCTTTATGTGTACCACAAGAACTTTGTCCCCCTCTATAGTATGTAAAAGTTCTGACTGGGCTGGACCAGCCCTGTTGGCAGATCCTCTAGTGTTGATCAATCAGGTGGCTTTTGCTAAATGTGTATCCCAATGTTTGAAAGTTCCACCACCCATGTCTCTCAGTGTAGTTTTTAACAGCCCATTGTACCATTCGATTTTCCTAGAGGTTGGTGAATGGTAGAGGATGTGATATACCCACTCAATGCCATGCCCTTTGGCCCAAGTGTCTATCAGGTTGCTCTGGAAATGAGTCCCACTGTCTGACTCAGTTCTCTCTGGGGTGCCATGTCGCCACAAAATCTGTTTCTCAAGGCCCAGAATAGTGTTCCGGGCAGTGGCGTGGGGC
>JASSUY010037533.1:0-24422 GCA_032466535.1 Forpus xanthops | reverse complement strand
GGTGGAGCCCGGCCCGCACCCCCGAACCGGGAGCCGGAGCCCGCCGGGATCGTCCCGCTCCGGTAGCAGCCGATGGGGCGCGCAAGAGGCCGCGGGGCGATGGCTCCGCCCGCTCCGCCGCCCTAAACTGCGTCCCACTGCTCGGAGCGCGGAGGTCCCATCCCTCATCCCGCTCCAGACACGTCCAGGGGGGTCGGGGCCCCGCCGGTCAGCGCTGCCCCGTTGGAAAAGCCCCGCTGGAGCCCAGCGTCAGCTTTGCTTTCTTTAGTAACTCAGTATGAAAACACAATCGCAAAGGCACTGCCGGGAGTATGTGCAACGCTTCCAGAAACACGGCAGCACAGTTTGAGGCCACCTGAGCCGTAGAGAACACATCTGGTTTGTACCCGCATCAGTCATCCCCCGATATTCCCCTTCTCCCCATTCCACAAACAGAGGGCAGTCCCAACCCTGCGGCTCCACCGATCCCCATTGCATCACTTCAGCTTGGTTTTCTAATATGACTTTACAGCTGCCAGTTGAAATGCACAGGGACTTCATTGCATTCACTCATTGCTGCTCAACACATTTAAACCAGCTCCTGCTGGGAAGCTGCACCGGCTTCTCCAGGGGTTGGCATAAGGTACAGCTGTGGGGCAGCTCTGGGATCAGCATCATGGCACTGCCAACATCAGCTTTTTGAGGGGGGCTTTTGTCATACCCATAGCAGCGCGTTTGAGGATGGAACCTGGAAAGTTTCTCTTAGGATAAGGAATCAAATGCAGTTTTAAATGCATGTGGAAACTCAAAAGCTGAGACTCCCTTTGCGGGTAATGCCCGCGGGTGGTGAGGGACAGGGAGGATGCGGCTGTGACCAGAATGAGTTGACCAATTTTGAGGCCATGAGCACGTTACCTGTCATGTGAGTAATTAAAGAGAGAGCAGAAAATTACAGGAAAGAGTTAACAAGGGGAAACCATGGTGGATTTTGCTGCAATTAACTCCTGGCCTTAGACAGAGCCAGAAACTCCCACCCCTTCGCTGCCCACACGCAGGGACAGAGGTGGTACACCCAGCTCATGCCTTCAGCAGCTGGTGGTGTACATCCCAGAGATGAAATACTGAATGTGTCAGCATGTTAAATAGGCAAGAAAAAGCAAAAGTGTCACCTTTATTGGCTTGTTTGATCTTTTAGTTAAAAACCAAGTTCATATTGTGGTAACGGAATACATCTTGCCTAACAGCCATGGATTAAAGACCAGTTTAAGGCTAAAACCCCAGTCCCACCACACTGGACACACCTCACCTTGTCACAAGCTTCTGGTAGAGCAAGCAATGCCCAACAGGGAAGCGCTACTGTGCCTAATGGGTGACAACTCTCCCGTTTCAACCACGCAGGAGCAGTTCCTGGCAACAGCACTAATTGAGAACTTCCTATAAACATTATTCATCTCTACATGGCCACAAGTCCAGGACTAAAACAATCAGCTATAAAAAAAAAGGAACATTTGGCTGTGTCATACGCTATAAATATTTCTGAGCCACCATAAAAAAAAAGAATAAGAAAAACAGTTCCTGTGTTGTAACAATTACGCACTTGAGATTCTTCAAACCCAAGCCAGTGTTTAACCTGAGCTCTCGGCTATAAAAAGAGTTGTGTTGAGTTTGGCGTGACTCGATGTTTTATTTCAAGATAAAACATATCCCCACATCTCTTTGTGAGGCTTTCACTCCAAAGGAGCATGGAAAAATAATGAGGTAACTTTCTATTGTAGCTGATAGGTTGATGATCTTCAGGTCTCCGAGTTCATTCTGCACTGGAAAAGTTTCCATCTGCTGCAGAAAATGGAAGGGGTTTGTTATGTTGCAGACACGTTTCCTTTAAAATATAACAACTGATCACATATCTGTCAATTTACTATAGGAAATTTCATGCTGTAAACAACCTAAAACCAGTGTATGTCTATAAAAGAGGAAGAAAAGTAACCAAAGCATTCCCTGACAGCGGTCTTGGGACACTGCTGCAGTGTTGGGAAATAAAAACCTTTCCCGTTTGTTTTGCACAGGGATCAATCTTTGTGCCCTCAGTCAACCACCAAGTCACCACCCCTGAGCAGTGGCACTCACGACCTTGTCCAAAACTGAATGTCTCCTTTCACTCACTGCTTTGTTGTTCAACTCTCCTCCAAACACTCTCTCCCTAAAGGAAAAACAACGCACTGATGGAAATGGCCAAATCACCGCCAGCGAGTCAGGAAATGAACCCAATGTCAGTGCACCTGCACTCAAATGATTGCAAAGCAATTAGAAGCCACCCCCAAACCCAGCGCACATCAATTCAATCACTTCCCTACGTGAAATGGCCAAATATTTAGTTATTTCTCGACCTGCTATCAACTCTGTAAAAGCTGCTTTGGACCAATCCAATCACAGTGATCCACTGCCTTTCAATAAACGGAGGAAACCAGAATTCTGCAGCAGCCAGTGACTTGCAGAGTCACTACTTCTTTTCATGGCCCCACAGTGAACTGTGGGTCCGTTTGTTGCATCAAACCTCTCTCACTTGAGGCAAATGAGCCCATTTCTGTAGGCTCAGCATCTGTTCCCCCTCTGCTGCATCAGCGGTTTGGGGGATTTGCTCCTGAAACTTTCCAACAGCAGTAGTTTCAGGATGCAAGTCACAGTGCTGACCTGGATCCATAAAACCTCCAGCTCCTTTTACCTGAGGGCTCTTTTCAGGAAAGGAAGAGCTCTCCACACAGGAACATTGTGCAGAGCGAGGTACAGCATTCCAGCTACTCAGCATCCATTTCCCACAAGAGCCCCATTAGCATGCACTAAGCAGACCAGCTCATTTTGGAAGAAGACTTAGTGTCTCCAGACTTAATGCAGCAACAGCAGAACATAGGGTGCCACAAGCCAGCACACAGAGTTTGGCTCTATAGGAGACAGACAGGTCAGGGACTGCACTTTGAGTGGACCAAGAGAGAACTGAGCACCAGCTCTCCATGGGATTAAAGGTGATCAGTGTAAGAAATCCAGTGACACAGAGCTGCATACTCAGCTTGTTGTGCTGTAACTCCCCTTGGCTTGGGCTGTGTCAGCACTGGAAGACTTCTTTTTTTGTCAGTTTTCTCCTCATTGTTACTAGTTTTTACTCGTTTTCATAGAGTGCTCAGTATTTTAACCATATCTGGTTACTCATTTGTCCTCAGAACCAGACAACACAGTGTCTACTGCAAGGATCCAATTCACATCAGTAAAACAAATAATCAGAGAGGGAGAAATTTCCTGATTCAAGAAGAAAAAACAATCAGCTATGGGCAAGGCTGCTTTTTGTATGCAGCTCTATTCAATACATTCTGCTTCTGGAGCTCTGAGCCCAGGAACAATATGCTAAAACAGCCGTTGGCTGTGGCACTGAGAAACACTTCCCAGTCTCTCCTTCAACAATGCCCACATCCTTGATCCCGTTATCTGTAACGCACAGAAGGATTTTTAACGACAATAAGCAGTGTGTAGGTACTTGGGAATTGTGCTGCAAGATCTGACTGCCCAGGGGATGAGGAAAGTGATTGAGAAAAGTTTATTTGACTAAAGGGATAACTTGTTGCCTTACTATCTGTTTGTTGCTAACTCACAGGAGTTCTATTTGAAATGCATTTAGAGCAGACCACTCAGAATCTTGTGCCAGGCTCATGTCAGAAGTCCACAACTTACAGTAATATTGCAGGTGCATTATAAGAGGAATAGAAAACTCCAATTAAAAAGATCAAGATGAAAGTACCTTCATACTCACAGAACGTCACAGAGAAAAGAATGGGAGCTTAGCATCTCTTTCTTCTGCAGCAGACAACTGGGCTCTGTGAAGACCTTCTTCAAGTTCTGCTGTCTACATTGTAAAGCAAAAACACTACATGGAAATGAAAGAACTGAGATAACACAAATCACAGAACTTCCAGATTCAAACTGGTGAGCAGCAGGGATACACTTTTTAATTCCCTCTTCTCCCTCCTCCAAGCAGGGCACAGAACCCAACATGACAAATTCTTACTGATTAAATCCTAAGGGTTATATTTGATCCATGGTTTGAAGCGCAGTTTAAAACAGCCTCGGGTAAACCTGGCTTTAAGCACAGGTTATGTGGCCTGCGCAGAGGAATTAAAAACACGTTTGACAAGTCTTTCCCCAGAACCACTCCGAAAGCAGATCAAAGCTCTACAGATGTGGTGCAGAAGCTGCCCCCAGCAGTAAACACGAGCCTGCTTCATTTTCTATCCACTATAGCCACCATGCTGAATGAGGAGCCAATTTTAGGCTCAAAAATGCAGTATCAGGTTATAAAGCAGAGTCATGCTCACTACCAAAGGCCAGCCGGTTTAGCTGAGCTGAGACGTGCCAACCAGGAAAGCAGGAGCCAGACAGCTGATGGGGCTGGGTAGGAGCCACAAGCAGCCACTGTTCTGTAGAGAGCTTTTCAGGAATCCCTCCTACACGACAGCCTTTGCAAACGACTACGCTGCTGCTGTCTCTCATGCTGAATGAAATCCTGCAGATGAAGTTCTGAACAAAATATCCTTTCAGCTTCTGCAAACTCTGGCACACAACTTCCAGACTGTCAGTCAGTCCCAGCACAGCTAAGGGTTTGTGGTTCTGAATGTTATAAAAATCACTTTGTCTGTTACTTACAGCAACATTGTTCTGGTTGAGTTCATCTAAGGATAAAAGGGGGGCAACTTTTTTAGAGAGATGTAAGATCTTCCAGGAGAAAGCTGAGGTTTCAGCATACAGCATCCCATTGAGTCTGCTTTAACACCAAAAAAAGTTAAAGTTTCTCCCCTGGTGATATTTATCAGCGCACGTTTAGTCTTTTCTAGTGACAAATGGCACAATGTCCTCATCAAGCAAGGCAAATTCTTAAGAATATTTGTGAAAACAAACAAATGACCCTTCCTGCAATTACTCCTATTATTGCCCACATATTCAAGATAAACTCCTGATCAGCGTTCATGCTCAGAAAATAAATTGCCCTGACAGCTATGTACAGGGTATTTGCTTTGACCATTGAGTATGTTCTCTGACCCTGCAATGAAGCCCACAGAGTCAAAAGCTATTTAAATTACAAGTCTGGCTTAAATTCATACACAAAACTACTCTATATATCACTTATTTCCTGTACTGTCCTCCTTTCTGCAAATATGCCTCATGTAACAAACCAGTTCTGAATGTCCTTCCTACCGCTTGCTCCAAAACAACTTCTTCTTTCCATCTGTTTAGACATAGGCAAAAATCACATCCTGCCATGACCCTGAGGAGCCATAAAGAAGCCCATATAAAATTCAAGTACTTCATGCTAAGGCATGCAGGAATTTTACCTTCAGCAAAGCATGAGGAGGATATTCATAACATTGCAGTGCAATGGAAAGGATGTTCCCAATCACTATAAACGACCACCTAAATCTAGTCATGGGAGAGCAATCTATACCGTGTTAATGTTGCTGTTGTTTGGACTGCAGCGAGGGCTCGCCTGGAGGAGAGTGCTAAGCTCCAGATCAGCAACCATCTGTCGAGCCTCAGTCAGCACATGCTGCAGCTTACTTATGGGAGAACTGCTGTCCTGGAGGAGAAAGAAAGGGAGTCAAAGTCATGAAATGGTCATTTTAGAATATGTAAAAGGATTATAACCCCCCGAGAATCATCACTTTCATTTTGAAATGTCTCTGTTCCAAATACTACTATGTTACACTGCTCTAGTGTAATACTACCACATTACACTGCTCCAGACTCCAAGTGGCATTATTTGTAACAAACACAGAGGTCTTTTCTGGTATCAGCTTTTAACAGATCTTCGCATGCATGGACACACAATGCACACAACAGCAATACTTCAGTGAGAAAGGGGAAAGCCAGGCAAGACAGAAACCCGCTGCCCAATAACCTGAAATAACTGTATCCAAGCATACTTGGATATTGTGCTTTAATGGAATTTCCAATTAGCCAGTGTTTGTTATCCTAAAGCCTTGCATTTCAACAGCTTACATCTATCTCTAGACATAGCTATAATTTATAAATTAGCTATATCTACAAAACAGTATCTATAATATTGAACTCCTTACACTTATGCTGTCCAAGGCAGAGACAAAAAGGAATTATTCTGATAAAGAATTCTACCACCATTGTTTTAAGCCTGGTGTGCCATCATTCCAGACCCTAGTTCTGCCACACTGGCAGACAATTGCCTTCCTACCATCACAATTCCCCTTACAGTCATGGAAGTATGTTCTGCAATAAAATACTGACGCGGTCCATGGTGGCACTGCAGCATCTGTTTGTTGGCTTGGTCACTGAAAAGCTATTGATCTCCAGAGTGAACTCTTCATCACAGGAGTTCTCACATCTTTGAGGCTTGTCTCCTTTCTGGGTGGATGTCAAACAGGGAGAATCCAAGTGGAAAGAATTCAGATCCACGTTTTCTTCACTGTTAAAAAAAATGAAGAGATTGCCAGAAACAGTATCACCACCCTTTCTCCCTTTCAAAGGAAAATCATAGGACAACATAAATAACCCAAGAAAACCATCGAGCATGGGTGAGTACTCTGCTCCTCAGAGCAGGTCCCATGCTTAACAGCTTCATTAGATCAGTTTTAACCTCTGAGGACAACAGTTTGACATCCAGCCAGTTTCAAGAACAGTTACCATGCGCTTGAGTATTTATTTAACCTTGCAAAGAACACATGAAAGCAACCTCTACCTCCTCCAAATACTCTGGTACTCCTTCTCCCTTTTTCTCAATCAACCATTAGGCTAATTAATATTTGTAGGTGTACTTGGCAAAGGAATTTCACAGTCTTTTAAAGTCACCATCTCACTTCAGAGACCACAGGGGAGCTTCCCCAAAGAGCCTTTATCTGTTTTTAAATACAGCAGCAAACAGTAAAGTGCTGCTGGAGCAAACTGAGATTAAACCCAAGCCTCAGTTGCCTGACTGCCATTCCAGTGTGGAGCTGGAAGCAGACAATCCATTGGCATACATCTTCCCCTAGCTTCTGAGTGCATTTAGGGATATCTGAAAAGCCATTTAAGCGACTGTTAAAGCAACAAATCAGACCCTGCACCTTATTACTGTAGGAACACTGGCTTGCAGCCATCCCAAGCTTGTCCTATTACAAAAAGTCTTTAGCACTTAATATGCATACTGAATGACTGAAACTTCTCTTTTACACCTTTCCCACAATAAAAAAGCAACAAAGGTGGAAGAGAAGAGGCTCAGTTACACTCTGCCCTAGAGAAGAACACTTCTCAATTTCAATTCCTTAAATCACAGCGTTACCAAATCCCTCACTCAGCTCAGCACCAATTAATCACAAAATAAGACTAGAAACATAAGCTGCAGTACATTTGAAATGATCTTGATCATCTACCATAGCAGTACAGGAACCCAGCAGCACCCTAAGCCCTCTGTCCCCAGTGCTGTGTTTTCACATACAAAGACATGCCCTGGTTTCTGTCAGCAGTTTCAAGCTTTGCAGTATTCATTTCCAACTGCTCATTTCCACTTCACACAAAAGTAAATCAAATAGTGAGCATCTTCCCAAAAGACAACATTTCTGCATCACGCTGAACAAACCAGGAGCACAGTTCTAGCACTGCCTGGAATGAGTGAACACAAAAATAAGCATGTTTTAAAGAAAATGCTACTTTACATTTATAACGTTTCATTAAATACTGTTTCGATACTTCTTTTGGTGGAACAACGCATTCCAGGCCAAGCAAGACTGTTAAAAAAAGGTTATTTTTAGATGACATTCAATCTAAGAAAAAGCCCTTGTGAGAGATGCCAGCTCAAAAGTGTCTGTTGTGTCTCGTTTCATTTCTCTTGTAAAATACTAGGATACAATGAATAGGCATTAAGAGAGAAAAGCTCATGTTGGCATGCTTCTGACAAGGAAAGGCTCTGAAAAGATGTAAGGGAATAAGCTGTAGCAGCCTAGAAAAGGAGATGTGAGGAGATGCAATCAGCACAGCCGGTTTTGAAAAAATAGCAGCCTTCCAGTATCTGAAGGGGGCATATAGGGATGCTGGGGAGGGACTCTTCATGAGGGACTGTGGTGATAGGACAAGGGGTAACAGGTTTGAACTTAAACAGGGGAAGTTTAGATTGGATATGGAGAAAAAATCCTTCACTGTAAGGGTGGTGAGGCACTGAAATGGGTTGCCCAGGGAAGTTGTGAATGCTCCATCACTGGCAATGTTCAAGGCCAGGCTGGACAGAGCCTTGGGTGACATGGTTTGGTGGGAGGTGTCCCTGCTCATGGCAGGGGATTTGGAACTGGATGAGCTTAAGGTCCTTTCCAACCCGAACTATTCTATGATTCTAAATCCCCAGGTTGGGAGGGAGGGGGAAAACAGGTTTGATTTTGAGGCAGGGCAACAGCTCAAGGAAGCAGACTGAACAGGTAACTGCTGACACTCTGTCTTTAAAACCAGAACTGAGATAAAAATCCAAAGGCAGCAAATGCTGGTCCAACATAAATGAAGTCACTAAGAGCACAGGAACGAATCCTGTGCTCCAGTATTTCACAATCACTCTTGCAGTTGGTTAAGGCATTAGACTGTGTTAATTGCCTTCTTGTTGGCTGCTCCTGAATTTAAGAACTCATGTTAAAAATATTTGCAGGGCTGACAGGGAGGTGCCCGCACCCTCCCCAACATACAAAATACATCACCAGCTCTACCAAGCCAGCAATGGAAAACTGGAGGATCCAGACTTAAGTCCCAGAAGGAACGTAGTGTTTGCTCTCTTGTCATTAATGCCTTAACAGAAGCCCACACTTAAGACTGCACTGCTACTGCCTGCCTTCCATCTGTGGGGTGAGAATTTATTCAGTGACAAATCAGAGGCTGGAAAACTGACAGTCTGGGACTTGCACTCAGTCAATGTCTCCAATAAGCAGAGCCCCAGGACCAAATGTGGGCATCAATAAAACCTAACAGCTTAGAGCAAACCCCAAATGGGAAGAGCTGCCCTCCCTTACCGAAGGGTATCTGCTCTATCTGCATTGCCTGGGTTGAATTTGTTCCTTCTCCCCTAAAACTCCCTCAAGGTCAAGATAAAAAGCGAAGAGTTTTCATGATTCAATTAAAAAGGTTTGGAGGGATGGCAGCGTGTGTCGTTTCTGCTGCTGAGGGAGCAGGTAAGAAAGGTCAGGGTAGACATATGGGGAATGGAGTCTTATTAATGATTTATGGCCAGTGGAAACTAGAGGGAATCCACACACAGCATGAAGCTCAGCTAAGCTGTGTGGGAATGTGCCAGGACAGCATTCTTTTTCAGTGGCTGCCCATTCACCTTGTTTCTGAGCAGGTCAGTCCCACTGCAGTAATAATTTCTGTAATAGTTTTGTTTTCAAAGCAACACAGAATGAAAGCATCTGCGTATCAGATAGCTCCATCCCATAGCATTCATTTGGTTGGACGTTGGGCATACTTGCTGGCTGGAATTCTTAGCAAGTTTAAACAGTTGTTCATTTACTGTACTTGTCAACTATCAGTTGAAAAGTTGCTACTCCTCTGTCTAAAAGGCAGCTATGAAATCTCTGTAGCACTTCAGAATCCTTCTAAAACAGAGCTGTAAGTCAGTCAAGTCTTTGAGAGGAAATAGAGGAACCAGCACAACCAAGCCACAGAAAGCCCCAGCTCCAAATGCCCTTGCTTGTGCAGGCACAAAACCACTTCTATAAACGCAAAGCAGCTTTTGTACCTTGGATGCCTTCCAATACCACCAAGACACCTGAGTATTTTTTGACACTTCTCAGCATTAGAAGCCCCATTCTGCTCATCCCCAACCACGTGTCCTTTTTCCTCCCCCAACATAAACACAGGGATAGAGTCCCATGAACAAGGACTCACTAGAGAGCAGACAGATTGCTGCCCTTTAAATCTTGCCATCTCGTTTTCCTGCCCTGAGTGAGGAAAGCAGCCTGTGCAGAAGAGCCATGTCCTACATTCCTGCCCAACCACTGTGTGACTTCTCAACAGAAATAACACAGTCGCTAAAGCATCACACACAATCTAGGTTCATTTCTTGCCTTAAAGGAGCACCACTGTAGAGTCCAGCTCTATTTTACCCACCAGATTTACAAGCAACATCTGGGATTTCAAAGCAATCTTAAGATGTTTCAAATTTGCATTTGTCTCAATTAGTTTATTTGGCAAGTCCTGGGGTATGGCAGCTTCTTCTGCCCACACAGCTCCTGGGGATAAGAGCTGAGAAAAAAATAAATGCATAAAAATAGAACCATGCTACCTTAAGAGCTATTTTATCTTACTTTAAATTTACCACTTTTCACGTTGGGAGCCTAATTTCAGAACAGCACTTACTTTAACCATCACTTGAGATAACAAATTATTGAGAGCTTGTACACCCAAGTTTCTACATAGCTCTAGATTATACCTCTCTATTTCTTAAATCTAACAAGCACACAACCTTTCTGAGCAGGCACATTTCATCTCTGGTGCAGTCCTGAGACAGCTGCAATCCTTTCCATGCCATACATTTCCATCTCCTTTTATGGGTTTGAAAATCTTCAGCCATTCTGGATCTGATACTGGCTTCCACCAAGCATCTTTTTTGATGAAGAACTTATTACTACAGGAATCAGGTTCAGACTTGTGCACTGCAGCAGGACTTTCTCTGCTTTTTTGGTCCAACAGAATTCCAGTTCTCTCTTCCCAGGTTTTATTTTCATTAGCAGTTTGGTCAGATGTGACGGTGCTCTGGATAAAAATACTTTGCAAATCTACATGAGAACTGACGTTAAGCCAACGCTCATGTTCAGGTGGAGATGACTCAAAGGTTTGCTGGTCTCTGATTTCCACTTCATTCTCAGAGATTTCCTTGTTTCTCAATGGCCTTGTGCTGTTTGCCTCACAAAATACTTGGCTGCCTGGCTCATCAGAGCTTGATGCAACATCCTGCTTTTCCTCTTCCGTAAGGACAGCCAAGACTTTCACAACTTTTGGACACTGGTTTAAGTATGCTGAGGTAGTTTCCTCCATGTCTGATGCATTCTGTAACAGTCCATTATCTACTTCACACATCTCAGCGGTGAGTTTCACCCTACTTTTTGGAACTTGTGCAGTTCCACACTCCTCGCATATCCCGTGGGTTCCCTCAGTCCTAACTGAGTCTGGCTTGCTGTTACTTTCAGGGGCAGAGAATGCCATACCTACGCTACAACGGCATGACAAAGAAAACAGTCAGATAAACTGCATTTAAAGAGCATATATAACTGTACTCAAGGTTAAGCTAGACATTAACCAGAGACTGTGGCCATGGCTCTGTGGTACTTCATATACCAACTACAGACAGCTGTATCCTGCCAGAACCTGACAGAAGTATGTGTATGTCTAGCAAAGCTGTGTTGACACAGCACACATCTCTTTCAGTGTGTTAGTTGTGGCTGAACAGTGAAGTCTCTCTTTGTGAATAAACTACATTAAAAAACTACTTTACCTCCTTTCATGTGCTGCCTTTTCATGCTTTTGCCTTAATTCCTGAGAGCTCTCCAAACTGACATGAAGAAATTGCAAATCACGCTGCTGTTTTACATAGATCTGTTTAAAGATAGTAATGTGCATTAGTGGAAGTCTGGAGTGCTGAAAGATTGCCATCAGGTACTAACACATTGCTTGTCTTCCAAAGACATCCTCAAAACACTTTTACAAACCCATACCTGTAGTCAAACTATTGTCAAAGCCTTCCTAATCTAAAGGGCCATCTCTACATGGATTTAAGAAAATAAAGCTTTGCAGCAATAAACTATTAGAAGACTGAAGTGTTCTTTTAAGATGGAACCACACAATCATAAATACAGGACCATTTGATATGTGAGATTTAATACATATTGTTATGTTGTTCAAAGCTATGCAGAACTAGAGGATGTGAATGACTATCACGGTATTTGGCATTCACTACAGGGAAGTTTTCGTAAAGCTGATGTAGATGATAACATACCCATCAATGATTTGCAATAAAAAACAAATTGAACATGCCTTGAGAACCCCAGATGGGTGCAGGTGAAAACTTAAGTTGGGCTTAAGTCTCTGCTGAAACACAGCTCTTTCAGTACACCATGCCCCTTTACACTGCCCGAGTTCACCTCGAGTATCTGTCAGGCAGTATACCCCACTCCCACTGCCTTTCATGTGACTTCTCGAGCCTAGCACTCCCTGTTTAGACACACACACCAACAAATGTAGCTCAACAGGGTGCTCACACTTTACTGCTATGAGGGTGGTATTTACTCATTGTAGGACTGAGTAAATACAATTATACAAAACCAGCTAAAGAACATGTAAATAAAAGGATTTGTACCATGCACGGGGGTTTTAATTTTAACCAAAAAAGAAAAATAATGTTCCATAGCTATCCCAGCAAGGCAGTAAGAGCAAATTTGACTTGTTTTCCTTCATTAATCATAGTTAGATCTAATTTTTATTACTGTTCCATGCAGATGTGATGTACTGAAAAATGCCTTCACAGTCTCAGAGCAGAAAAACAATTAGGGCTGTACCTTTCTCAAACCTGATAGCTCTGTGTCAGTCCGTGCTTGTTTAGACTTTGCAAACTGTAGAAGTTGATCCTGTCTCTTTGCTTTCTCAACTGTTTCAAAACACAGATACTTTTCTCACTACTTAAAGTGAATAGACACAAGGCAAATACATTTGTTAATGCATGTCTGCAGCAGTAGAAACAGATACCTAACCAAAACAAAAGCATTTTCGTCAGATCAGTGCAATCTGTTTCCCCTTCAAAGAGCATAAAAGCTGTAAGACAACTAAACAGATTAAGTATTTTCCTCTGACTTTCCACAGCACCTGGTTTTATTTTACCAGCAGCAATATCCTGATTCATTGACTGATTTTACTTTTTCATGTTCCCATTCTTTCATGGAAAGGCAATTCAATAATTAATTCTAATTCATGCCTTATGCAGAAAAGCACTGAGAAATACTTCCCATTACTATTGTTTCTAAAATAATGAGACATGGGATCAATATTTGGCAAAGGTAATGGCAGATAAGAAGTCATAGGCAAGTAAATCATACCCAGCAGAGGACATTTTTGGTCACC
Organism: Forpus xanthops; assembly: GCA_032466535.1. Classification (NCBI taxonomy): domain Eukaryota; kingdom Metazoa; phylum Chordata; class Aves; order Psittaciformes; family Psittacidae; genus Forpus; species Forpus xanthops. The sequence continues at coordinate 11,309 of JASSUY010037533.1, read as the reverse complement.
TGTCTTTCAGGGTATGTATTTCTTGCCTGTAATGACACTGCAGTAACCACCAGCCTGCTTTTCTTATCCACTGCAGCACAGCGGAGTTCCTCTCTACCCAAAAACAAAGCAAAGATTATCACCAGACAGCAGGCTGCACTTTACCAAGTCCTTCATATTAAACCAGTCTAAATCAAACCCAGCACTCAAAGAAAAGCAAGACAAAAAGAGAATTGGTAAACATATTGCTTCCATACAAAAACCAGAGGGAGTGGGTGGGCTGGTAATTTCATAGGGTCTAAGCTTTAGGTTTTGTATGTGGTTTCTAATCAGTAGGTCATTATTTGCCATGCAGCCCACGTCAGAAGGGAGAATGCCACCCCCACTTTTTGTATTAATACCACAGGAGACACGAAAATCTCAACAATTTCAAGAGAGAATCCTCTGAGCCATTTATTCCTCTGTGTGTAATCACACTGGTGAACTTTGTGCTTCTATAAACTGTCCCTGCAGAAGCCCTAGATATTGCTTTCACAGTGCAATGGCACACAAAGCCATATGTATTTATTAAACTGCAAGAAAGGTAGATAAGAAGCTGCCTCCTTCATAAATAGTGGTGAACCATTGTCTAGAAGTCTCTGAGCTATTAAAAGCTAAGGCATGAAAAGCCAACTGCCCTCACTTACCAGCAAGTGCTAGCTCGCTCCTCAAGCAGCTGTTTTCCTGTTTGAGGTGAATTATTTCCTCCTGCTGCTTATGATTTTCTTTCACCTTTTCACAGAGGTCATCTTTAAAACAAAACGCAGCATTCCCCAGAATGAAAAGGAATCATGCTGGTCTACACTAAATGAGGTGCCCAGTATAAACCTTTACCTTTCATCGTATTTGTTTCGAGTACTAGTTCTTTTAATCTCACTTTGAGGTCCTGCTTTTCTTTGTTGAGACTGAATCGCTCCATCCTTGCTGCACGCAACGCACTTTCCACCCTTTTGAACTTAGATATAAAGTCAGTGATGTGATCAGTTGTTTCAAGTATAGCCTCATCCTGAAACACAAAATAGAATGTGTTCTTCATTGTTTTATATATGGATTTTGACAAAACAACAGTACACCTTACTGCACTAGTTATAGCTACTTCTGAGCTCTAGAGGAAAAAAAAATAAAATCAGAGCCAGGAAACAAGCCTGTTTATGAAAATAAACCAGTTTATTGTTTGTTGACCAATTTTGCCTTCTCAAACAAGCCTATGAATTTAACAGCAGTGGAAGAGAAAGCCACTGTAGTACAGTCATCAGTAACTGCACTGCAGTTTGACCACATTCAGAACCTGATAGGACAATAGATAGTACCTTCAGCTTAAGCATAGTAAGTAGCTCCTGCTCTCTCGCTTGTAGCTGGCCTGTTTTAGCAGACAGTTCCAAAACCAAGCAGTGAAGACTTTGATTTTTCTCCTAGTGAACAGAAATAAGAGCGTCAATTACTGCTTCAGTGATTCAGAGTTACTATTTGTGCAGTAAATGTGTGCAGAACTTTACTTAAACATCATGCATGTGGGATCCTGGGCAAGCTGTGAAGATTTCATGATTCTATGATCTGGAGAAAAGGGAACTTGAGAAAAAAGTTGTTCCCCAATTCATGATAACAACACCCTTGATTTGGTCTTAATATCCTGCATGTCTTAGGTCAAGCCAGTGAGGCAGATGAAAATGCAGAATACTACTTTATTGCATACAGGGGAAAAAATAATCTCAATAAACACATCATTGCCAAATCACTTAACAAACCCCAGAACCCTTGAGTACCCATTATTTTCACATCATAAACCATTTTCAGAATGCTGTAGCTTATCACAGTCATCAAAGCTGCAAGTAAAACCTTCTAAAACACCCTAACCCAGTACCAGCACTGTTCTGGGGCCAGCACTGCCTTTTGTAATTACAATTACAGACATTTTTGGAAGCAAGCTGCTTCTGAATAGTGTTCCCCAAAACCAAGCAGACAAATAGCAAACTTCAAATCATAGCTTAGGAAAGCTCCCCTCCTTTATTTCCCCCAACAAATCAGAGTTATACCTTAATCTAACATTATTGTACTAACAGACAAATGCAACTCTGGAGTCTTAATATGAACTATTTCTTCACTAGTGAAACTCACAAATGCCACTGGCATTCTGTACACGCAGAGTCTGCAAAACCAGAACCTTACTTAACTCCTACCTCCAGAGCCTGACAGTGAGCAGTTGCATCTGTCGCTTTCTGTGACAGCTCTCTGAACTTCTGCTGTGTGCTTTCAAGTGTTGTCTTACTGTCACTCTGCTGAGATTCTAAGAACTTTAACCTCCTGGTCAGTGATTTGATGATTTCATTTCTCTTGTTCAGCTCATCTGAAAAGAGAAGACACAAGGGATCTGTGAGAAAACAGCTCAGACATCGTCATCAGAAATAATAGAATCCAGCGTTTTAAAATCACATGATTTGGAAAGGGATCCTCTGGAGCAGGATTCCCTGCCTGCCCAGGTTGGAGAGTGAACTCTGGGCTGACCTCTCTACTATGGCTGTCAAACAAGACTGTTCAGAGCTGCCAGGTGATTACCTGGGTGGCTGGTAGCTGATGTCAGAGGTGTGCTGAGCACCTCAGGGCACAGGGCTCTGCAGTGCAACAGCATGTTTGCAAATTGCTCTCTTCCCCCACATTTATTGCATCAGATTATCTTTTTTAAGAATCCACAGAATCGCTTTTATAGACTCAAATGAGAACTAGAATTATGAGACCCTCTTCAAGATCATACCACTTTAGTGCCATCATGGAAGTCTTGATTTCAGAAACAAAACAACCACATTTAAGGCCGAAGGGTAGGAAATAGTTCCTTATATGATGCAGAACTGTTACTGCAGGGTCTAAGCACCTGATTATGCTTAAAAGGGTCTTATTCTTTACACACACACACTTACTGTTTAGTAAGTTGTACCGTTCTGCTAAAGTCAGTATTTTCTGCCGATCATCTTCCCACGCTAGAAGCTGTCTCTGATGCACTGCAACCATGTCATTGAGTTCCTTATCACGGTCTTTCAGTTCTGCAATTAAAAGCTGCAGCTCTTGCCTCTGTTTCTCAATGGTGCTGCTCTCAAGGCTTGGTTCGCTTTTCTATAAAAGATAACACACAGAAGACATTTTGGTGTGAAGGAGAACAGAAAAAGATCTCTGGTTATAAACTCAGGGTTTTAATTTAAGCTCTTTTCATATTATAAACAGACTGTTTCAGTATGTTCCTCATGCTTGTGGTACCAACTGCGGTCCTTAACTGAAACTGTTAGTATCACAATGAGTAGTTTCACACTAAAAAAAGCGCACTCCGGTTTTAACTGCACTTTCATTGTTTACCTGGGGCGACGCAGAACGTGGCAGTGATGGATTCATAGGGGACCGTGGGCCTGAGCACTACCAGGCATTAGCGGACACTGGTAACTGCTGACGACCGCAACGTTCGGCATGGAGCCTGCCTCCACTCTAAGGGCTGCTGCCGCACGAATAACAGACATAAGCCGTTAAGAACCGACCGAGGCGAGGGCCCAGCCCGGCGGCCTCCCACAAGGGCCGAGGCTTGTGGAGAGGCCCTGGGGAGTCCCTAGCCCGGGCCAGCTGGACCCTGCTCCGCCGGGGCCGGCCGCAGGACCCCCATGTCCCCGCCGGGGCCGGCCGCAGGACCCCCATGTCCCCCCCGGGCCGGCCGGGCCTAGCAACAAACCCCAGGCCCCGGCCCCGCCGCTCCGCGCCCCTGCCAAACCCACCGGCGCCCTCGCCCTGACGTCACGGCGGCGTCCCGCCCCCTCAGCCGTTGAGGGCCGCCTCGGGCAGCGGTGAGGCAGAAGCCCCGCCCACCGCAGTGGGGAAGCTGCGGGTTCGAGTCCCGCCCGGTAATAGCGCTAGCAGGAGAGCAGCGATAACGAATGGATTCATAGGTAACAGCTGCAGAGATACACTGTCTGTTTGGACACCCCATTCGCAACTCAACCAATCCGCTTATAAACAAGAATCACAACAGGGAGCCTTACTGGTAGTGTACAATACATCACCCATCTAGTTTTGACTGCAACAGGAGCGTGTCTATTCCAGGCCTCTGCTGCCAGGGAGCATTTAACATTATTAAATAGAGCGGCAAAAGAGAAAGCTCCAAATCCATGTCCAAAGCCATTTGTGGGAGTAAGGAGAGTGGAGCTGTACCGCTGGAGAGAGGTACAACCAGCACTTCACCTCACCTCCTGAGTGAACAAGGCATTGGGAAACCAACAGTAGTCACTGTGGACTACTGCTCTGGAACTGGCTGTATGCTAAAAGCATAAGGCCACTAAAACTCCCTCACCTTGAAGACCAGCGCGCTTAGGAGATCGTTTGGAATCATGATAACAGGTTGAATGTTCCTGACGTGTCTGCATTTTTCCTTAGTGTTCTCACTTAACAGAATACTTCAGTTGGCAGAGACCTACAATGATCTGGTCCAACTGCCTGTCCACTTCAGGATTCATTTCCCTTTAAGTGCTTACACATCTCTAGAACATTCATCCCATTCCAATTTCTAAGGTTTGATGCAGGTAAATCAGAAGTATGAGTCTTTACGTTACCACAGGCCTTATTCACTTGAGTTCAGCAGAAAGGGCAGCAGATGAATCTAACCTTCTAATGACTGAGATTCTTACTTTCCTGTAAGTTTACTAGAGGAAAATAGCTGTAAAGAAAACAGGAACTGCATTTAGTGAGGAACAGTAACTTTATTTAGATCTACTTCATGCATAAGCATGATAAAACCCCAATTGAACTTTGGCAAGTATCACAACAAAAATAACCAAGCAGCCTATACAGAAACAGTGAAAATGCCAAGGATATGGGTTCCCCACAGCTTCACTGCAGAGCAGAGGGATTTAGAAGCCTCACTTTGGCTACATCATTTATAACCATATAATTAAATAAAGGTAGTCTTCCACTATCACTTCTTGACTTCTCCAAGATCTTCAATGCTATCATCATCCACCTAAGGAAAAAAAGGCCAAAACACAGCACATTAAGTCTATTTTCTTCTTAGATGTCTCACTCAATATTCACCACTGTACATGTAATGAAGTGTGGGAGAAGCATACAGCACCATCTGAGATTTCCTGCTGTAAATCTGACATAAGTGACATGCTTATGGGACACAGCTGAGCCTCTGGAGCTCTGAAAGGACAGGCCTAAAGAGTTATTTCAGAAAGAACTCCTCCACTCAGGAAACAGCACAACAAGGAAAGGTCAAAGCACACATTTGTGATTGCATCAGCACAACCAAACCTCTCAACCATCAACTTTTTAGTCCAACCCCAAATTACTCTCTCCTGCTGAAGCACAAGTGTGTGTGGGGGGTTTGTTTGGTTGGTTTAATTCCGAACTATTTTAGAGACTTGAAAATAGGGTGGCAACGTAAGAATACTCAGGCATTGACCATTAAGAAACAGTCACAAAGGCAGCACAGATATCTGACAGCTGGACTTACTCTGGCATGCCTTTCTCACTGTCCTATCTACAGTAACAGCACTACATGCACAGGGATCTAGTGTTCCTTGGATTAAGGAAACAACAGTTGAGTTCAAGTTTAATCACTCTTTAACCTACTAATTCACAGGTGGGAATGCAGCAACAACGTTACGAATTCTGCACACCAATCCGTGCTGCCAAAGAATAAACCCTTTTTTAAACCATTGGAAAGGTACAGGCTACTGTGTAAAACTGGAGGGAGTTCTGACAGAAGAAGGGTTTGTTACCTCAGGCCACTTCTCCTGGATTACATCAATAATGTCATCTGTAAAATCGCCCTGAATGATGATTTCGTCTTCTCCTGTTACTGAGGCACCGCAGGAAAACTTCTGAGCAAAAAACCTTTGTGCTTCCTTAAGATCAATTTCTGTCAATGAGAAAATGGCAGCTTAAGTACAGACATTGCCATAAAGGTACTTTTCTCAAGTTTAAAACCAAACTCTTGTTTTAACTGTTGAACAACCAGTGGCAATTTACACCTAAAGCTTTGCTACAGTTTCCACTGAAAGCAAAAGGCTGTTGCTGACATACAAACAACTGACTCCACAAATCTAGTCAACTATTCAAGGTAAAAAACAGTGAATATCCTTCTGCACGTTCTGTTCAGGCAGGTCAAGGCTGTGCGCGCTCCCCTGAAAAGCAGAGAGAACTGTTTTAAAAGCACCTCCAGTTCTGAATAACCTCATCATTATTGAACAAGTTTTTTCTCAGAAGTGCTTCAGTATGCTCTTTGCAGAAACACATCCCAGCGATTCCTGAGGCTGGCTTCCAGCATAAAGATACATCCCCAGTTTGCATCAAACCAGTGTGTGTTACTGATCCCTCAAGACAATGGATTGCTACTCTCATGCAGGAAATATGGGATGTGTCTTGTTAATACAACCAAGGTTAAACCCTACCTTTTTTAACAGAATTTGTGATCAATGTGTGAAGCAAGATGCTGTTTTAAACACCAAGTGGCTGTTGTGTTAAACATCAAAACATGCTAAAAAACCCATAAGCCTATCTGAAAACACCATGGAAATATGGACTTTAATAATTTATCCCAAACAGAAGTCACTATACTTTTGGAACTGGGAAAAGTACCCCGGGACTCAGATGGAAGTGGATCACTCAATTTAATACCATCAGAAGAAACACCATGACGCTATGAATGACACACACATCTAAATCCAAGAAATACCACGCTGCAAAAGTCAACTCACCAAACGTTGCAAGGCCACATACTCTTGTGACGTATTTTTTCTTTGCTCTAGGAATTTTAGCTATTGTAACTTTCTGTGGTACAGTCTTCTTTTTCTGTTTTATCTGACCCCTTCCACCTTTAAAACAGAGCATAAGGTTACATGATGTCATACTTCATTAAAGAGCATGAAAGATCAGATGTCACCCCTCTAAACAAAGACCCTGTTATCTCACATCGGTGTTGGTAAACAAAAATACATTTTGCACATTGTCTCACATTAAGGTTTTTTTAATTATTATCTAAGAAAGGTCTCATATAACAATAAATGCATGTCAAATGTGTGTTTAAGTACAGCTTGCACAGCAGAACCCCACTGCAATTATTGAAAGAGGGCGTTTCCCTGCACTTTACTAATCTTTGCATTTGGTCTACATTTAGCCCCTCTTTCAGAACTGTTCTTTGGTTGTAATCCAAGGAAGAAATTGTGACTTGAATGTTTTCATGAGTTTAACATCCCTAGGGTTTGTGTCCAAGGCAAAGCAACTTACTCATGTCCACCTACATGGGGATGTGCCAGCTAATGCCACTGGATTAAACAGCAGATAATCTTGCAGGACCCCAGCATGAGCCATGTATCTAAATGCAAGCTACCATAAAACACCCTGCCTCTGAAACAGAAGCCAGCTACAGTAGTTGACTGCTGAAATTCCACATGATTTAGTAGCTTTCTTACTGTGTGTGTCTAGACCAGCCTAAGCGAACACTTCACATTATCAGGCACTTATTAGTCTCAGTATGCAAAAGATCTATTCCACTCATTAAGATTCTTAAATCAGATTAAGATCTGTTAACTGTGTATACACTCATCAAGTTACTCCAGGGTAACCAGAGTTTCACGTCCTTAAGCATTCTCAGCATGAAAACATGAAGAATTTATGACAAGCAAACTAAACCCTTGTGACTAGTTCTTCTAACATACAGCACTTTCAACTCCACATCCCTATAAATTGGTATCAGACAATTTAAGACAGTAAATTTCTGCAGTGTCTCAGTTAAGTTCTTGCTTGTTTCTCTTCACCCTCTCTCTTACAGTCAATCTTATACCAACCAGAGTTAGTACCAAAGCATAAATCTTCATTAAACGTTTAATTCTAGGAGAAAAATCCCTGAATATTTTAAACACTATTAGTTTAGAACCAAAAGCCAGACAGAAGACTAACCATACCACTTCACACACTAAATTAACAGGAAATAAAATGTCCTGAAGTCTCCAGGAACAGCATACAAGCTACAGAACATAAATCACTGCTCTTACCCCACATAGCTTACTGACAAAATGAACTTAACTGGTTACCAAGCCACCAAAACAAAGCATCTGCAGTGAGATGTGGCTTAAATCTGAACTTTACTGGGCTATTAACCATAATTTATGAAGTACTACAGACACAACTGGCACTCCACAGAAAAATGCCTAACAACCTCAGCATTTGAACTTAGAGTGGCAAGTATGTTAAGTAATTAAACAGAAAGAACTCCAATGATAAAAGATAAATGTGTTTAGATTATTTCATATATATCTTCCAAACTTGGTTTTTGGAGATGTTTTTCATTAGTATTGCTGGGAAGAGATGCAGCTGTTAACAAAGACATATATGGTAGTATTAAAAGCATAAAACCAAATCCTGTTACTCGAACACAGAGGAGGGCTGGAAGTTAAAAAGGCAAAAGTAGTGTTATGAGGCACAAATAGAGGAAAGCAATCTTTGTTCTACTCTGCCAGCAACCTATAAACTGTTGTTAAATAGGGCAGAAACAAGTATTCAGGGAAGCATGCCAGATGATTTTAGGTTGAGAAGAATTGCTCCCTGAGTAAGTGCAACAGAACAGTAAGACATATGATGCAAGTAGTCTTTCACTTGCTATTACTCCTATCCACTTCTTCCATCAGCATCTATCACTGCAATAACTCTGTTACCACTAGAAGAAAAAAGACGTGTCTCTTCTGTGTAAAGTAAAAGCAGAGCTGACAAACAAAACACAAGGAACCTGTGCCAGAGTCCAGACCAGGAGGTGAGAAAGGGATGCCCCAAACTGCTTATGAATCAGTACCGCAATCAACTATTTAGACCTTGCCTCTCTTTTGCTTCTTCTTCTCTTCTTCTTCCCCCACAGTTCCTTGGCCTTCTCCAACCCCAGTTTCTTGCTTAGGGGAATTTTCTGAAATACATCAGAATGAGGCAGGGAGAAGAAAGAGAACAAAGGCAGAGGTCAGATCATCACAGCCTTACAGAAGAGGTACGGTGGTATTTTGTGCAGTAGCCCCTCAACTGACATGTGTTACATCTTTATTACAGTACTTATGCAAATCAGAATTTGGAAAAGCCTTAGTTCAAAGGTGCAGTCACAGTTTTAATAGAGTCTCTTGACATCATTACAACAGAGATACAGAAATTATTTATAGTGTTAATACTGACATTCCAAATGCAAATCAACAAGTTCCCTGGTATTAATGACCTTTCCTCCAGCCATCCGCAGACACTGGACTGACATAAAACTCTGATGGGAAACAAGTGTACGGATGACTGGTTACAGGAGGAACCTTAAGAAAGCTCAAATATTATTACTGAAATTGCACACTGTTTACTCAGTGTTTTCTGACATTATCGAACAGATTTTCACAGCATGCAAAAGCATGATAGACTCTTAAGAAAATGGTTAACTTTCATACTTGATACAGGGGTAAAAGGAAAGGGATGAGAATTGCCCAGAGATTTCTCAATACATCTAAGGGTACAGATCAGTCAGAAAACAGAAGATTCTTACCTACTGTGAGTTTTGCAAACTCGTCTGGAAAATTCTTTTCTAACCATTGTCTGCATTTAGTCACATCGGGCATGTATTCGCAGTACTGGAGAAGAAAGGTCACATGAATGTTGCTAGCAGGGTAACTATAAAATACATCACAAATACACTGGCTATTCAGCTCAGCCATTTCTCCTTAAGATGACTGAATACAAACACTTTACTAGCACACAGCAAACCTCATGCCATCCTAAAGATGACAGGGGCTGAAGCACAGAACTGCCACACTTAAGCAAAAGCAGAAAAGATCAGGAAAAATCCTCATTCTTGGAAATCATAAGGTACAAAGAAGAAATTTGGACAACAAAAAAATTAACTCACCTCTGTTGGCAATGAACAGACTGGAGAAAGGAGAGAAAAAACAGGCAGATTACAAAAATAACTTCATTTAGTGCTAAATTCAAAAAGGCACTTTAAAGATAGGGGTTACTTCTTATCATTTATGGTTATAGCCACACATTGACTCAATAGTACTTTATAGGAGGGGCCTACAGCTTTGGGAAAGGCTACAGAAACATCAGTTCTACCTGGCAAAAAATATTCCAAATAAATTACCATGTGATTTGGTTGGCTTTCCTTTGACCAAGAGTTGTCAGTGTCCAGAAGAGGGGCATGGCCCCAACCCAAACCCAAACCAACCCTCCAGACTTTCATGCAGCACAGGGATTCTTTCCTAACCCCTGCAACTGCATTCAAGCCCAAAGGAACACAACAACCTTATCTAAAAATCATACTTTCATCCACATAACTACACATGTCAGGAGTAAAGAATAATTCTAAACACAGCGCAGCAATTACTTTCATGAACTTTTTTTCTCACTGTCATACTAATGCTTAAAGGTGTTTTCTGTGCTAAAGGCTTTTCTGGCTTTCTGCAGGAAGAGATCTCTGTTCAACAGGTCACAATCTGAGCACAGCTCGCATTTCTTTTATGCATAGAAAGCTGTTTGTACCCTCCATCTCTCAGGGGAAGACCCCAAAACTGCTGAAAGACAATCAGAAAGCTCAATCTGACCGTGGTCTGGCTTCTCAATAAAAGCTGATTGTCGTGGTTTTAGGCTCTCAAACTCATGCAGCTGCAGTCCTCACCCCCTCTGCCACCTCTTCCCTGGCAGAGCATGAAACTCAGAAAGTCCTCTGCCAGCCTAAACATTCTAAGCCATAACTATAAACACTGGTGCTATCAGCACTGTTCCCAAGCCGAAAACCAAAACCACAGTGCTGCACCAGCTCCTACTTAAAGGAGAAAGACAACTGCTGCTGCTGAACCCATGAGGCTCTCTGATGCTCTCACTGTTTCTGCTAGTCTGCCTTCACAAACAGCACATTGTCAGAATCATGGACAACTGATCCTTGAGCACTTGCCTCCGCAGTAGAGAACCCGAAGGGGGTAGTCGCCATCTGACTTGGCACCGCTCCTACAGTCAGGGACTACAGGCTCAGCTACATCCGTGGCCATGTCACACTCCTGGAGATTACAAAACAAATAAATCCTGCTTTGAGTTATTCACATCTTTCCTAAATTATAGAATCATAGAATAGTTAGGGTTGGAAAGGACCTTAAGCTCATCCAGTTCCAACCCCCCTGCCATGGGTAGGCACACCTCCCACTAAACCATGCCACCCAAGGCTATGTCCAATCCGGCCTTGAACACTGCCAGCGAAGGAGCATTCACAACTTCCCTAGGCAACCCATTGCAGTGCCTCACCACCCTTACAG
>JASSUY010037532.1:0-11049 GCA_032466535.1 Forpus xanthops | reverse complement strand
TTGGACACAGGGCTTGGAGCAAGCTGCTCTATGGAAGGTGTCCCTGCCCGTGGCAGGGTTGGAACTGGAGGAGCTTTGAGGTCCCTTCCAACCCAAACCAGGCTGGGAGTCTGTGATTCTCCTATGATGGGAAGAATGCAATTAGAGAAGGGAGGTGTGACTACAAACACACATTCCCAGTGTGTGTGCTGCCTGTACTCCTTGCCTGGGAAAAGGCCCACTTCAGGTTTTCCCTCAGCCCTGGTTCTGCAATCAGCTGTTTCTTCATGGAAACTGCAGCCAAACAGGAGCTTTGCTACTTGTGAATAAAGATTTGGGTGATTCACTGGGCAATCAATACTCATTCCAAAAGGGAACAAGGGCTGCATTCACTTACGTACAACTGAGGGTGAAAGGTGGCCATCATTGAATTAATCATTTACTGAGCATTACACTGCTATTTATATTGCTGAGCAATTAATGACAAAAAAAAAACCAACCACAAATAACTTCTTGAACAAAAATATCTAAACTATCGGTTTAAATTGTCGGCAATAAAAAATCTGAGCAACCCTTATCAATTCCTTTGCTTATTCTTAGGAAGGTTCTGAACTGCTGCGCCAGTGACTTCTTATGCCAGGCTGGATTTGTAATCTCCACTACAGACCAGGGTCAAACCCTTCCCAGACCACAGTTATCTGAGGGAACGGAGCTTGCGGAGCAGCACTGCGCTTCTGCATTGTCCAAATGGGCGTTATAGAGACAAAATAACCCAAACGTCTCATAAATGAGGTTTGGTGCTCTGCCCTCCAGCTCTGCCATGCAGGGCCTCATCTCTCATCCTCCCCACAACACAACCCAGTGCTCCTCCACTACCAACCCAGATCTCTGCTCTGATCTGCTTTCATGCTCTCCCAAAACTGCCTTGAGTCACCTCCATGATCATTTCCCAGAGCAAATGGAGCTAAAGAGGAATGAATAGCTGCTGGACCTGCCTCATTGCTTTCACACCATTGTAAAGAGGATTAAGAGCAGCACTAAGTTGTTGTGGCAGTGGAGAAGCTGAGCGAGTCCATGTATTTACATTGTGTTATATTGCTCGAGATAAAGCCCAACTCAAAACCCCTTCACTCTTTCTGACAAGTTAGCTTCAGATCAAGGGCTCCTGCTCTGTCTCAAAATACAACTTTCACTTCCAAATTACTCATCTTGCCTGAAGCTGCTGCTAGAAACACAAAAAAAGTCAAATTTCCAATGGTTTGTGTAACTTCTTGTTCACTTTCAGCTTCCTTCATAGAAAATTCTCTTTGTCACTTCCAGCCAGAGAGCAGACTTCCCTATTGCATCAATTAAGCAAGACAGCCGAGGGGTTTGGGTAGAAAGCCTCTAAATGCAGCAGTGGGTCTCCCGGCTGAGCAGTCCCAGTCAGTGAGCCACAGTCTCCCTGGCAATGATCCGATTCATTACAAAGATCCCCAAAATCAGAGACTTCTAGCCAAGATTCTGGTGCTGAAGCTGTTTCAATGGGCAACAAACTTCAACCCCTAAACCCTCCTTTCCCCTTTCCCCCCCCCGGCTGCCCGCTAGCACCGATAGTCTTTTTCTTTCTTTCTTTACTTGACGCATCCAAGAGGTGTTCTGAAAGCACAGAAACAGTGCAAGAGCCAAGAGCATCTCCTCAGCATCCCAGCACGTGTCAGAAGCTGTCTGGAAACCACAGCAAAGAGGCAAACCAAATGACAATGTGGGTGCACAAGCATTAGGAGATGGAGGTGCTAGGAGCCGGTGGGAAGGATCCAGAGCAGGATGCTCCAGCCCAGTGGGATCCTGACTTTAACCCCAGCACTGCTGAAGTGCACAGAGGAGCAGAGCAGCTCCCTCCAGGGCTGGTTATTAATGTTGGCTATGTCAAGGCAAAGGGATGATGTTAAACAAAAGGGGAGGGCCCCACCTTGCACCACTCTCACCAGCACAAGATGATCATAACTACTATGAGCTCTTCATTTGCTACCAGTGAATGAGGAAGATGCTGCAAGCCCCCACTTCTCTTGCTGGGGACTGTGAGAGGGCTGATGTATGATGACACCAATCTCAAGGCTCTCTGCTTGTCATCGTTAGTGCTAGGCAAGCTTTAAACAAGCCCAGATCCTGCTGTGTTTTGTACCAGCGCTATAGAGCATGTTTCCAGCTTCTTTAATTGCTCAGGGAGAGAAAAGTAACTGTAAAACCTCAGGAGCCCCAGAGTCCTGCAGCACAGTGATGGGCAGAATGCTCGCTGCAGGGATGTCATCCTGCCCTCCACCTCCCACAGCAGCCTTCAGGCTGGGAACAGCACCTTCCAAGAAGCTGGAGGAAAGATACTACACAAAGGGGCATATTTCCCCCCTTTTCATTGCTTGCTGCTTGGCTAGCTATTGATTACCTTTTTTGCAGAGCTGCTATTTGTTGTTCTTTGCAATATATTGGATTCTGAGGGCTTTTAATCAACTGTAATTGATTGTGATTACGTCTAGCTGCTCCTGAGCCTGGCTGATTCCTCATGCTTAAAGCAGGGGTTCTCTTGCTCAGTGTGTGCACGGGGATGCTGCATCCTCTGCCTGCTCCCTCCCAGCACAGCCAAAGCCAGACTGCGGGACAAGCTGCATGAGCCAAAGACAGCACAAAGGAAGGCATTGCTCCTAAAAGCTCCCTGTCCCTGCAGGTTCTCCATGCCTTGCAGTGCTCACACCATCATCCCAGCTTCCTCCTACCTCTGTGAGGGAAACCCTGGCATGTTTGGTTAAACTTTAGGATGGGGCCGTTGAAAACTTGCTGCTTGCTGAACTTGGAGATTGCAGCAGGTGCTGCGGCTGCAGCTGGAGCGATGCTGGAGAAGTCTTCTATTGCCTTAATGATTAATTGTATCCAGTGGAAAATTACTCCACAGGCACAACAATCAGTACTCAGCGTTTCCAAATGTTAGTTTCTTCTATAAATGGGTGTTAGCAAAAAGCAGATGGCAAAGATAATTCACTGTCTACTGCACTATCTTCACCCATTGTCTTTGCCTATTGCTGTGAACTTCATTCAGGCTCTACTGACAGTTACCTCTTCAGCTGCTGGATGCTGTGCTGTGACAGGCTGTGATTTATGAGTATGTTATCTGCTGGTTTGATCACAAACTTGTTCTGTGATTCAGTCTGAGACTGGAAAGGTGCCTGTGAGGCTGAGAGAAAAGGGTTAATTCCAATGTGCTCCTCAGGACAGTGCCTCGTAGGGTCAACTGCTTCTACCCAGGTACTGGAAAGGAGCAAATACTGAAGGAAGTCACTGACCTCCCCCAGGGCAAGTCACATTTGGGCTTTCTGGCTTCTTAATCACCTGCTTGGGCCACCTGGGCAAAGGTTCAACCACCCATTAAGGAAAAGCACTGAAATTGCCTTAGGTTCACTGAGACTTTCTCCCTTCTGTCTCTACAAGTGCCTTGCAATTCCCGGCGTTACGTCTGGAGTGATAAATGGTCCCTTCACAACATCGCAAAGGTCCGATGCCTGGATTGCTCTTGGGTGAAGAGGTTTCCCCTTTGGTACTCAACCATGTGGATAACCTGGTGTCACCTCCACCTTCCCATCTCCAGGGCCTTGCTGTCTGCATCTCAGCCCTTTGTCAGCACCCCACATCTGCTCCATGGTGTCCCTGGAGAGAGCTATTCTCTGCTAAGCTTTTTCCTGATTAAAGTATTACTTGGTTGCTTTTTCTGTTTGCTTTCCCCTGCGGGTTTTTCTCAACCAGACCGTCTATGACACCAGTGCTCTGTGAGCTGAAGACAAAGCTGTCCCTTGTACTTGCTCCTTTGCCCCTTGGAGACATTGAGCATTGAAAAGCCCAAGCGACCTTAACACTCTCAGCTGTCAAGATGTCATGGAGGTTTTGAAACATGTCAACTCCTTTTTAGCTCATGAGACAATGAATCAGCTAGACAGAGGCTCCAAGGAAAGAACTCGTTCCCCAAACTAAACAATGCCGATTTTCCTCCCTGATACATAGAGCATCATCACCAATGGGATATTCAGTGTTCAACCATCCACTGTGGAAACATGCAGCTGTTTCATGACTTGGATGTCTGTGACAGCCTAATAGACACTGTCACTACCATCTGCTAGGTGAAGGGCTCGCTGCCTCACTGCACTGTAGCAAGAACTCATCTGAATAGAGCTTCCATGGATGGAGCACACAAATGTCCTTGGCCACAATGGCTAAAGCCTGCAGTGAGAGCGATGCTCCCTGAAGGACACGCTCCCATGGAGACACCAGCCATGGTCTGGGAAGAGCAACAACCTCCTTCCAGGTATGTGGAGCCATCCCACAAAACTCTAATGGGGGCGGAGTTTCTTATTAGTTTTTCTGGGATGGTTATCATTCTCTGTTTACACCTATAGAGTCATTTCTTCAATGCTATTGCATTCCATAGAAGCCTGCTAATTTAACCTGTATTAGTGGAAAATCCTCCAGGATACCTTGGACATACTGGCTGCAACTGGGTTTTAACTGCCATTTAACTCTTGATCCCAGTATGGGGATCTTTCCAGACTAACATTCGTGGAACGTCGTTTGACCTATTCATTCTGAACACTGTCGAGCACTCGCAGATCCTCCTGTTCATGTCCAATCTCCCTGCAGATCAACCTGCTTTCTCCTAAAGGCATCACTTTCTTGAAAGGAAACACAAGGTACCACAGGGGGTCAAATGAGCAACACTGAGAAACAGATTTTCTTCTTCAAGATGAAAAACCTTGTCATTAAAAAGAAAAGCAAAGCACACCAGGGATGTGTAGGACAGGTGCAACATAAGATCGCCTCATCTCATACCTCAGCTCCATGAAAACATACACTGAATGCTGTTCCCTCATGGACTCGAAAACCCTCCCTAACACAAAAAACATCAAAGTTTCTGATCAAACCTGTTCCTTTTGGCACTGCAGCAGCAACTTTTTAGGGTGAAAAAGCATATCCTTATGCATACCACAAAGAGAGAGAAGTTTCTCTCATCCTCAGAGCCAACGTGTAACTCTCCCTCAGGCTAAATCGCCTGTGTAGGATGTCCCTCACTAGTGTAATACAAATAGAAGCCTATTTTTGTATAGCATTAGGTCTTGGAGACAATCCAGAGGCAGCTATTACAATCCACGTTGACTTCAGGCTGACTCACATCCTTAACTCGTACATGCCATTGTCTTTATTCAGATTTCCCCTTTACATTGCAGGCATCTGACATTGGCTAATTACAGCTCTTTTTTCAGTGACTATTTCTTTTGTTTCTCCCCTTTATACTTAGCACATTTCCAAAGGGGTAAAGCAGGCATTAGTGAAGACGTTCTAAGTGCAAAGGACTGCACGAGCACTGGGGAGGAATGGAAAAAATGCTTCATATACAGTAAAGAGGTTGGAAGTTGGGACCATCCCCTGCCCTGCTCCTACCACATCAACCAGCAGCATGGCCCAGCCCCACATAGGGCATAAAGCCAGCATAGGCTGAGAAGGGATACAGTGAACCAGGATCGAAAAGTCATTATCATTCCTTAAGGAAGAAAGGGCATAAATCTCATTTTATATCAGAATTTGCCTCCAGTGATCAGAATCTAGGTATTTACATGCAGAATCTACCTTCGGTCTCCTTGACCAGACCCAGCTCCTTACCCCACTGTGGATAACTGCTTTCCTCTAGGCTGTTAAAGATACAACCTAGAGAACTATAGGCAGAAATATATTTATTCCATTCTAGAAAATGGCTTTCTCTCACCAAAAATGATATGGAATGATACAATGTCCTGTTGACAAACACACCATTCAGCCTAGTGCAGAGGCCATCTCCAGTAAGGGGCAGTCCCCCCAGGGTGGGCTGGATGTTAGTGAATAAGAGATCAGGAAGAAAACCTCCAGAGGAGAAGGGGAAATCAATTCTTCCAAATGCTACACGGGTGCCATTTACTTGCACTAAAGGGATTTACCAGCTGCACAGACAGCAGACCACCTAACAGCCACCAGTTATAGCACAAAGAGAAGATTAAAGGAGCACATAACAGTGGAAAGGGTAATTTATAGACAAGCAAAATAACTCGTTCTGTTAACTCAGGTATACAGACTGATGGTATAACACAGAAAAAAGGGAGGAAATGAAACATCCTCTTTCACTTGTCAATAATACAACCCAGAGCATCCTCAACTTGTCATACAGTGCTTGGGGGTGAGGTGGGAACTGCCGTCTCCTCTCTCAGCCAACACTATTCCCCTCCAAGAGATTCCCTGTCCTCTGTGAGCCCGAGGCAGATGCAAAGCCTCAGCCTGCCAGATTTTATGCAAGATGTTTTATTTATATACTCTTCCTCTCTGATTACACCCTGCTTGAAATAGAGCAACACTTTCTCCTTCCACCAGTGCTCACAAGTCCTGTCTACCCACAGATGGTGAAACAATTAAAGGGATAAAGATCTCCCTGGTGAAGCTGAGCATCTGGTGCTGAGCCTGTGTTTCCACACAGGTAAGGTGTCATTTGGCAGCTGCTGAGGGTCTGACCTTATGAGGTTCCCTAGGGCAGGAACAGAATGAATAATCCCTGTTGCAAAATGGATGCGGGATCAGGATTCAGGAGCCGTGTTTCATGCGAGCGACCGCTCTGCCTCCCTGCCTCTGGGTGCACTCTGAAACATGGAATAAAACCACAAATAACTGGTGATCAAATCTAAATCCCATTAATATTTATTTTAGCCTGGCAATAGCCATCTCTGCTGATGGCGTACGGGACTCAGACAGCACAGGTCCATGCTCTGGAGGGACACGTTATCCAGCTTTCTTCAGTTTACGATACCAAAGACAATTCCCATTTTATCCTGCCTCTTCTTCTAGAGCCACTTTGTAAAAGCAAAGAAAATGAGAGCCCTCAAAGTAGTGGTGGAAACACAGAAAGTGCTGAGAACAAAAGCAGCAGCATAAACCTGAGGGCAAATGCATATAAGGGGGTGATCAGCTGCCTGAATGCTACACCATTCCCAAAGCATAGGGCAGGAATAAGGACACCTTGGACCTCAATGTCAGTGCAGAATTGGCCAAAACCCACTCGCTTTATCAGATTACACAGATTAGGGTAAACAATGATTTATGGTTTTGAGCTGGATTGCACACATCTGGTTTACAGCCCAAGCACACCAATTGGCAAAGAGCTGAAGTGGCCTGAGCAGCACGCTTAAGGGAACGCAAAACACTGTTAATGTCTTGTCACTCACAGGCATTAAGATATAGGAAAGTGCAGACTTAGAGCAAGTTTTTCCTAACCTCAAGCCTTATTTGTTTTCATATCTGCTCCTTCTTAAATAACATAGATGAGAAGTGGAAATCAGAGCTGAGGGGCAGTTGGTGGAGCTGTGGAGATAAAGTTTCAAAGAACAAAATTCTGATGAAAACCAGAAATGAAGGAATGGTCCAGAATCTATGAAGCTTTTCTCTCCCTCTGCTTCAATGAAGTGATGTGTAAGAAAGTATCGTGGCTATTTGTGAATCCAAAATACTTACAGACGAGAAGAAAAGCACTGAAAAGTCTCTAGAAACACAGATAATAAAGCCCCACTCTGACAACCGTTACCTTTCCTGCCCTTGTTCAATAAGTTCCATTCTGAAAGGGGAGAAAAACCATACGGAAGGAAAGAGATGAAGCCAACAAAGACTCGGCAAAGAATTCAAACGCTGTGATTGATGCGGCATTCAGAATAATAAATGGCTCATTTCACTTATCAACTGCACTTTTTGTTATTATTATTATTTTTAAGCCTGGCTTCAGCCTCTTTATTCAGTTTCTCGCACATATTGATGTTTCTTGTGCCAGATCAATAGCCGTTCCTAGAGAACACAGAGCAAAAATCCATACTGCTCCCGCTCGGTAGTAAAAGCCTGAAGTTGGTGTGCGGATGCCTGAGCGATTGCTCTGTGTGGAGGGTATTAAAACTGTCAAGTGTGGCTGCTTGGGTAATAAAACAACCTATTTCCTGCGTCGATCTGCACTTACCCCCTCTTGGCCATTGAGCTGGAACATCATTTGCAGAATGCATGTGCAAAGCAAATCACCAGCTGAGCTCCCAAAGACTCTGGGTCCTAGGACGAGATGCTTTCTGCAAAGTCATACTGCCCAGAAGATGAAACCTCAAGAGAGATCAGAGCAATCCCCAACATATTCCTTACTCCAGCGGTTGTTTACAGCACCCAGGGCACACATGGAAACAATTAAAACATAACAGTATATCATAAATAACCTATTCATGCAGACAGCCCCATTTATCAAGGCAGTGCAGAGTGCTCTCAGTAGGGCCTTTGCCATCAGAGAGGGAATTAGCATCACCAGCGCTGGCCTGGCTAACATGCTGGGAGTTATCTGTTTTCTGCTAGCCTAGGCAGATGATGACAGAGAACATTTATCAGGCTCTGTACCCTTGTGCCATTCCCAGCTGCAGGGCATGGGGCTCATTTAAATCAACAACTGAAAAAGAGGGCGAAAAAGTGAATTTCTCCATCAACAGCAGATGATAGAAGAGATAAAATTGGCTTCCTCTGAAACTTGCTGGGAAAAACTGCCCTGCAGTCACTTGCACAACAGTACACAGTCATTTCTCCCTTTACTGCATTAGTGTTATCTTTATATTGCTCAAGGGTTTCACCCTTCTGCACAGCCACAGGCTGAGTGCTGCTTATGGGCTTTTTCCAAGGTGCTTTATTGTGCTCCTAAGCTACAACTGACTGAGGAGCTTTTACTCGCAGTGACACCCCATTGCTTATGGGTCTTCTCAAAATATTGTGGACTTATCTCAGCCACACAGTAAAGTCACCTGAAATCACCTGAATTTTACTCCTAAGAACCTTAAGAACCAGCACATACCATGTTGTACAACACTGTCCAAACCTCAATGCCTCTAGTGAATGAGGACTGCAGGTCTACAGTGCTGCTCAATTCAGTGTGCCTCTGCTTTTCCATTCAGGCCTAACGTTGGGGTTTGGTTTTGTGCATTTTTGTTGTTATGGCACTGCTTTATTTTGCTGTAAGGAAGGAAAAAAGAGCCTCTGAAGAGTTACACAATGTTTGTAGAGCACATAGGAACTCTGAGAGAGCTCAGTGTAAGAAACAAACAAGGAATGGACTCAGATTTGGGCCTATCCTTATTTTTTCTACTTTAGAACAGAATAATAGATGGACTTCTTTTCTGTTTCAGCTTTTTCCTTGCATCAAACTGCCTTTTCTTTTCCCTCAAGGCTGGCCAATGCGTTTCAAGGTCTGCTTATTCAAACTTTGGCTAGGCAACCTGCCTCAAACCTGCTTTGCTCCAGGGAATACACTGGAGAACGTGATACCTGTCCTGTTTGGATGCTCTTGCTCACCTGGAGAGCAGATCCTGCCTCTTTGAAGAGGCAGATACCAGGCTGGCATGCTGGGAAGTTCCCTTCCAGCACACGGTTTCAATAATCAGTTTATTGAACCATGAACAAGAAACCAGGTGATTAGGAAAACTGTTGAGCTTGTCAACTCCAAAGTACTTTTTAATTGGTTTGAGTTGATGTAAAGCATTTTAAAGTCATTTTTCAGAGACAAAACGTTAGGAAAAGAATATTTTGGTAGGAACAAAATGTTCCTTTCAGCGTGCAAAGGTTTTGCTTTCCCAACTGCTTGGTTTTCAAACACACAAAGAGATGAGAGTTATTTGGCCTATATTGCCAAACATACTGTTTCAAGGGTATAGATGTATGACTGGTTTTTGAGCTGTGATTTATTAGAGAGTTAAAACCAACTTACATTAGAATGAAAATTAAGCTCATTCACCTCATTGTATGATCATTGGAATAACAGTCTATTCTAGATCATTTCTTGGTTTATATTCAGTACAAGCACATTTTAATGAGTCTACTACTGCTGATTTGAGTGACTACATCGAAAGATGCTTCGTTTAGAGCCTCTTCCTCTCTTTGGCTTTATAATGTTAGGTTTTTTTTCTTTTGTTGCTTTTCTTTAGCATCCTCATTACAATTAGATGTATGAACATTAAACCCATCCTATAGTGCTTATAGAACCACACAACCATCCAGCCATGCCTGGTAGGAGACTTGCAGCTTGTCAGTAAATCCCAGCATTACTCTTCCCAGTGAACTCAGTGAGGTGGTTTTCTAAGGAGCATGTCAATAACTGATCTCAAAGGATTTATGCCTATCTCAGTCATGCTTTCCCTGCCACATTTAATTCAACATATGTCTGCAATCTACCGGGGCAACACAAACAGATCAGCTGTCCACACGACTGCGCTTGGGAGCTAAAAATAACCTGCTGAAGTGAATGCATTACGTTCGGTATGCAAAACGCCTTGTGTTAAGTGTCTGTTTGCACTGCTGATAAAATGTGTGTTGAAATATTCGTGGCCTTGATGTCTCGTATTCACACAACAGGGCTTTGGCAGCCAAAAACACCACCCACCGCGCACACTTCAAGAGCAGGCATATTAATCTGTATAATTTTCCCCTTCTCTGCTGTTCTAAAGGCCAGGTACCTGCTTAGGATACCTATACAGCTTCCAAACCACAAAACAAAGATTAGCTAGAAGAAGATAATCAGGGCTTAGAAAGAAGTGTCTCTGAGTAGTCATTCAAATCCAAGAGGAAATTCCAATTAGATCATGCCAATTCTTCCTCATGTTTGCTTTCTGCTAATCTTTGAGCCCTTAAGCACTGAGAACATACAAGAGTCTTTCTGCCCCTCCAAGTGTGATCTAAGGGATGAGCTGGTGAAGAGGAGCAGAACCTCTGTGTGCATTTGGAACTGTGTGCTTGCAGAAGCTAAAGCAAGTACAGTTAACTTCTTTATTTGCTGCCGGTGATTAATAATCAGCTACTGTATTTGCTTATGGAGGAGAAGAAAGCAGCTTTCCATTAGCTAAAGGGAGCCTCAAGTAATCTGTAGGGACAGGACAGGGGCAATGGCTTTAACTGCCAGAGGGAAGACTGAGATGAGCTCTTGGGCAGAAGCTGTTCCCTGTGAGGGTGCTGAGCGCTGGCACAGGGTGCCCA
>JASSUY010037531.1:0-15822 GCA_032466535.1 Forpus xanthops | reverse complement strand
TATGTTGAGGACACCAGAACTGTACACAATACTCCAAGTGAGGTCTCATGAGAGCAGAATAGAGGGGCAGGATCACCACCCTCAACCTGCTGGTCATGCTCCTTTTGATGCAGCCCAGGGTATGGTTGGCTTTCTGGGCTGCAAGCACAGAATTTACCCTTCCTTTCCTCAATTTTTGCATCCTCTATCCTTTTCTATATCACATTTCTTCTGCTGGACTCCTGTTGTGTTTTCTGTGGCACCTGGCATATGCATTCTCTGTCACTTCTGTCTCCTTTTGCTCCTTTTCCTCTCCACCTCCACTTTGATGCCAAGGCCTCCTGAAGACCAGTTTCTTCCCCGTGGTGGTTCAGGTTCCCTTTTCAGCTCAAGTTGGTCTTCCTTGACTCCTGGCCAGGCACTGTTCCATCACGGGCCAGGCACAGCTTTACAGTGTTGGCTGAGGACTTCTAGTCCTGATAGCTCAGACTAGCACCTAGGCCTCAGTAGGGAAAAGATGTCGCCTGTTGTGGCTCTTCTCTCCTTTTCAGTGAAACTATAATGCTTGGGGTCCTTGGCTCACCCTGTCTTGGTCTCCCCTGGCCCAGCCATGGTGCATCTCACATTGGTGGCCCCAAGCCTTGCAGAGGGACCAACGCCAATGTGGCTTTCCAGCTCAGTCATAAACCTTTGCTGTGAGTGAGCATTGAGGAGCACCTGAGATAGCAGGCTGAGAGATGAACCCCACTGCACCCCTGGCTAAGGCAGCCACCTGTCCTCTCTGTAGGAGGGTAGCAGCAGGGAGAAAGATGGCAGTTTCCGCTGCTTGCTGTTTGCCTTTGGTTTGGGGGAATGATGGGGAAGGAGGGCATAAATGTCACTTACTCCCCTGCAGAAGTGACTTTGGGCTGCAGAGGGTGATGGAAAGAGACAGCCATAATGAAATGCATCCTGGTAGCTTGTTCATATTGCTGGATGCCTTGAGTCCCCCACATTTAGCAGTGAATGTGGTATATGGAGCATTACTTAAACTGCGTAAATAATTTTTTCATTCTTACTCTATGGCTTGATACACAGAAAAAATCATGCTGTGAATAAAGTATCTTTCTGGAGAAGTGTCCTTTTTATAAGAATTGTGTTGAGCAAATAGTTGACTTAATTTAGACTTCCCCTTTGGTGCCTCCATATTGTAATTGTTTTTGTGTAGTTGTCATGAGCTCAGCAGCAGCAATCATTTTTAATTTTTCGTAGTATCTGGCGCAGCACTATGGTTTTGATTTTTGGCTTGAGAACAGTGCTGATAGCACCAGTGTCTATAGTTATGGCTTAGAATGTTTAGGCTGGCCAAGGACTTTCTGAGTTTCATGCTCTGCCAGGGAGGAGGGGAGCCGGGAGGAAGAAAAACAGGGTACCTGACCCAAACTGACCAAAGAGGTATTCCATACCACAGCACGTCATGCCCTGGATGTAGAAACAGAGGGCAAAGAGACCGGAAAGGGGATGGGGGTGCACTGTGTGGTCAGGCTTGGTATCAGGTGATGGGGGGGGGAGCACTGCTTGGTGGGGCTGGATGAGCTGTTGTATTCTTTCCTTGTATTTGCCTTGTCATCATTATTATTAGTGATAGCAGAAGTGGTTTGTGTTATACCTTAGTTACTAAACTGTTCTTATCTCAACCTGTGAGAGTTGCGTTCTTTTGATTCTCCTCCCCATCCCTCTGGGAGAAGGGGGAGTGAGTGAGCAGAACTGCGTGAGGGCCTTAAACCACGACAGTAGTGTATTTTGTGTAAGCAGTCACTTAATTTGCAATTATTTTATTTCATTATTGCAAAGCTAATTTCTGTACTTTCTGGTATTTGTTTAGCCTTGTAGCTGCATAAGCACAGTCTTCCCTTCAGTTTCCAGATGGCACTGCCTGCGTTTTCATTTTCCTGACACGGGATCTTTTAAGATTTTTCCTTGAAATTGTTTTGCTGCATACAGTTCATGTTTGCTGACTTCTGCAGTGAAATTTAATGAGTTTTCCTTATAATAGTTTCCAGTGCAATAGTACTGCAGCATGATTGTGGTAAATGCAGCAAGGAGAAAAGATTTTCACGTGAACTCTTTCTATATTGTGGTTACAATATGATTTGGAAAACAAATTTTGACAATTATGGTGAAATTAAAGAGTGGTTCTTTGCACATGAGGTCAGACTCTGAGACAACTTCTCACAGCAGTTTCATCCCAGTTGGTGGTGGGGGAATCACATAAAAAAGTTAGTATTGGATGATGGGAAAGGGATTTTCTCCAAGCCATGGGGGCCTGGCAACAGCAGCATGATGGGGGAAGTTTTTCTGCATGCCTTCTGGCTCTTGGCTCCAGTCAATGGCACAGATCTCATGCTATTACAAGCACTTAGTTAAATCACCAGTGTATTTAATAAACAATTTAAAAATATCAGATGTAGCAAAACAAACATGGAGATGACAGAATCAGGGTTTTTTTTTAGAGGTGGCAGAGAACAGAACATCCTTTTCTTGGAAACACTACATGGCCAGGAGGAAAGCTGCTCCCTTGCAGTGTGTCTCAGCTTCTTCAGACTTTGTTTGCAAAGTCTCAGGCAGCACTGGCCCACAGAAACCAATGTTCCAATGTTCATAGGAACACGGCCTGCCCAGCTCTCCTGGGGGTGTTTACTCTGCCACCTCAATAAAAATAACTCTTCTGATTCTTGTGTATGAAGGCTAAAAGGATTTAGTAAGAACCTAGGAAGTAATTTGGATAGAGAAAAAGAAGTGCATTTACTGACCCAGAAGCAGCTGTCCATTCTGAAAAGCAGTGGCAAAAATCCTGCCTGGGCTTTGTCTTGAGATCTGTTACTTTAAGCTAATGATCAAGAAGGAGGTAGCTGCCCTGCTTTCCACCTAGACAACTGCAGATAAGGGCTGGGTTAGGCTGGCTGATGTGCGAGGAAGAAAGACCAACCTCCCACATCGGGTCTCTTGTTTATGTTGGTGTTTGTGTGGTTTGAAAACATAGTAATGGCCCCGTTATTTCATAAAAGAGCAGGCCAAACCTCACTTCGACATCCTGAACATCCCTAGTGCAGCACAACATAACATAATTTCTCCAAAGTAACCTTCCAAAGTTAAACTACATGCAGATTATCCATCCTTTGTGTCAGCGTGCTAATGTGCCTGAAGTTCTCAGAGTTGCCCAGTTTTTGTTCTCTTTGGGCTGCCATGCATTTCTGAGCAAGCTTGGAAGCTTTCATGCAGGTTGTCCTGCTGCCCACATTTCATGCACATCTATCGGGTCCTGAGGAGCCATCATGCTGCTGTATGTCCACATTTGTTGGTGTGCTGGTAGAAATGCTGGTACAAGGTGAGAGGCTTACAGCTGAGATCCTGAGGGTTCATTTAGTATGCAGCAGCTCCGGAAAGCTGCCTTAACCTGCATGGGTGCTATATCCCCAGTGAGCATTGCAGTGGCAGGGAAATTACAGGATGCCTCATTGTATGTGGTTTTGCTCCTTACTCTCTTTACACCTGGCTCTAGCAGCTCCCTTTGGGGTACAGACTTTCTCTCCTGAAGTCATCCTCCAGGAGCACTTTACAATCCTCTCACCTTGGCTTAGAGACTAAATAGCTTTCAGTCTGGAAGATTCCTGAGGTTTTTGCATCTGGAAGGTAGAGCTGATCCTCATGAATAGAATAAGATAACCAGATGGATTAGATGGCCTCTCAAGGGACCCCTTTCTCCTGTCATCACTCCTCAAAGAGGTCCTCCAAGTGCTAGGAATGGGACCAAGGACTGCCAGAGGGGTTGAAAGCAAGGAGACTTAAAATGAGTATTTCTACAGAAGGGCAAGAAATTGCCTTGAAGGACTGAAAAAGAGTGGCATCCTTCTGTGAGTGTTTGCAGTTAAACTCCCAGTATTGCCCATGTCATCTCTGGGGGCTTGGAGAGAATCTAGAGATCAGTACACTTCAGACTCTAAAAAACATTCAGTCAATTTTTGGGCTCTATACCTTTAAAAAATTGCCTTTAAAAAACCCCAATTAAGATTAGGCTCTTTTTCAGTAATGATTTATTTTTGTCAAGGACTGTTGGTTTCATTTTTGGAGCAGTGTGCTCTTTGGCTACTTGTATTCCTCAGCTTTACCTTTCCTCAGCTCCCAATGTTTCTCTTGAAGCAATGCCTGGGTCATTAAAAAAAAAAAAAGAGATGGTCCCAAAGCAAAGACCAAACCAATTTAGCTCATGACAGCTTACAGGGAGTGGGGGCAAATATCTGTTTAGTTTTTTTCCAGTTTCATTGTCATAAAGTTAAGTTGCATAAAATGTCTTGGGGTTGTCACTCTTTCAGGTCACTTCATGCTGGTGGCTCACTGTGTGATATGAAAAGCCTGTCCAGTTTGCTTTGCTCCTGTCCCCTCTCCTCAATGCTGCAGCACCCTCAGTTGTCAGCTCCTTCACCTGGACCCTGAGCTAAGGTCTGAACAGGACCCTTCAGCCAATTCAGGGAGGTATTTTTCTCCTCCTTCCTTCACAGAAAAATAAAGGGAGCAGCAGAAAGAGAAGAATAAAAATCAAATCTCTTCACTGGGGCCTGAGCAAATACTTGACTCTCTGGTGTCTCCAAGTTATTTTTCTTTAATAAAATGCAGCAGAGGAGGCTTTCTCAGGAGACTCTTTTTACTTCACTCTGTATTGCAGGGTCAATATTTTAACAACTTATTTTGTACTCCTGTATGTACTTTTACAGTATTTTTGCTGCCATAGCTGAGGGGAGACTGAGAGAGTCTATTTAAATGCAGAGAGACAGGAATTAACAGCTGGGACCCTCAGCCTATTGTGCAACACAATGAACAAAATGCCACAAACATACACATCAGGCATGGAAAGTGGGAGCATGCTTTGGTGATGCTACAACCACTGTGCAGCAAGGGACAGATCTGTACCCAGGTAAGTGGAAAACCCCAATCTTGAAAATCCCTCTGTAGTTAAAACCTAACCCAAAGAAGCATCTTGGGTTCAAAATGAAAATTCATTCAATAGCTGAAGTTTGTGTACTTATGTAGAGGCACTTCAGCTCTGAAACCTTAGCATCTTAACATGATGTTAAGACCATGCGCATGCATGTCTCCACAGAGGCAGCTGGTGATGGGATTCGACCCACCTTCAATGTACCCATAGCTGTGCTCTCTTACAAATCAACCATGAGGGGACCCCCTTGCTCTGCCATGTCTTTCCTGTCTCTCCTTGTGTCTCTCCGGCACAGCCACAATAGCCTTGTGAGCAGTCCTGTGGCTCAGACCCATTCCAGGGGCTGGAAGAGCCAGGACTGGTTTCTCTCCTTCATTAGTGTGTAGACAACTGTGCTGTGGGACACAGAGGGCAGCTGGGGTGCAGAGGGGCCACTGCTGTCATACTGGCACAGGGAGGGTCTGCTTGTCCACTTTTTGCCTGGGGCAACCAGCAGTAGCAGCCTGCTTTTTACCCTGGGGCCCCGCAGTCTTTTCCTCAGAGTTTCAGGATTACTCTCCCAATTCAATCGCTCATGCACCAAGCATCTCCTCCACTCATGGGGGAGAAGTGTGGTGGCTAGGGATGGCTGTGGTGCCAGCCAGAGCAATATCTCTGTGGGGTCCCTGCCTGAGCCCCTGTGAAAGCATGGAAGCAGGATATGTATGATTCTTGCTCCCCTCCCAGCACATGCCATGGGGGCTCTGCTGCAGCCCAGCTCAAGGAGAGCTTGTCCTACAGTAGATGACCACTCTTAGGAAGCTTGCACACTGCAGCGGATTAGAATGTGACAGCTGAATCAGCTTCCCAGCAGCGCCATGCCCACCCTCCCCAGCATCCCTACAGCAGGGACAGGAGCTGAGGATGTGCAGAAGCTCCTAAACTGCGGCAGTTGTGACAGTTGGTACATTAAATTAAAGCAGTATTGATTATGGTTTATCAAAGCAGGGTGAAAATGTGGAAATCAACACCTTTAAGGTATTTGGGCTGAACTCGATCCCTCACACAAGATTTTTTTTTTTAAATGGAAGTAACTGAAGTATTAAAAATCCATGGAATTGGTTGGAGCGAAAGGCTTATTGTCACAGGCTCAGAGTTCAGTTAAATTCATGTGGCAAACCAGAAGGTCATTATAAAGGATAAAATGATGAATGTGTGGGGCTTCTGCCTATTCAGGGTCTGTAGTGAGCAGAAGGTGAGGAGGACACATTCCTGGGGAACTTGTTAACTATCAGGGCTGCCCTGTTCAGGCTCAAATCCCAGAAATCACTGAGTTTCTCAGATGGGTGTCTTCTACTTACCTGAGGAAAATTATGCAGTCAGGGAAATTGAAGTAAAGGATCCTGTCAAAATATTTCTTCAGCCTGATTTGGCCTCTTATTTTCTTTCTTCCCTCTCCCTGTCTGCTTGTGCCCCTGTCTGCATTAGGCAGCCAAGACTGCATTTTTTGTTAGAGTACTGTGAGGGTGCTCAGAAAGGCTGAGCTGTGCCCGAACAGCTGAATGCTGTTACAAATCATCTCAGAAGAAATGATAAGAGTGTGTGCTGTGCCCTTTCTTTCACAATGAGATGGCAACGAAGAGTCAGCACCACAACAGTCACTGTGTTTTCTGTCTCTACAGCTCTTCCCTCTCGCTCTCCATTTGTGTGCTCTTGTCTTTTTTTTCCTCTGGAGGAACAAAAGAAAACAACATCTGCTCCAGCCCATTTAAAATAACCTTTTCCCTTTTTGCCAAAATGGATAGTTGTTGTCACCTCCAGTACCTTACAAGAGCCAGCTGAAGAGTGGCTTGCCCTGATAGTAGGTCGTTCTGTAAGCAGGAAAAATAATGAAGCCTGTTTCCCTGCAGATCTCTGTTCCTATCACATAAAGGGCAGTATTGACTTTTAAGTTAATTATACTCAAATCTACTGTTATCTCTGCATAAAGCATAAATGATATCGTGCTCTGACTTCCATGTTCTTCAGCCACTTTGCCTCCCTTGCCTCTCCACTGCTGCTCTGCTGCCTTTAGCTGACTGGGTTTCTTTCTCCTTTCCATCCTTGCACATTACAGCTTCTGTGTTTTTCTGCTTCTCCAGGTTTCTCTTGAGATCAATTTGTCATTTCCTCCGCTTTTCTAACCCATCTCTTACCCTTCACGTCACTGTTCTCCTTGCAGGGCCGTGTGAGCTGCTGTTGTAACCATAAATAATGGGAGGGCTGAGGTCACGCAGTAACATCTCCCAGTACATGGGGAACACCAGGAGAAAGCGGGCTGGTACTTCACCCCACTCCCCCACAGCTGGTGATGTCTCAAAGTCTCTCACATCTCCATTAACTACAACAAACTCTCCAGAACTAGTGGCGCTCCACAGATGGGACTCACCAATGGTCCTCCTTCACTGTCAACCATTTATCCACTGGCCATGATCCCGCTATGGAATCTCTTTTTGCTGCTGTCTGCCATTTTACTGCAGGGACTACAGCTCTTTTAAGGAGCTCTAGACAGCACAGGGTTCATTCCAGCTCGGGGAGGGGGGGCAAGTACTAGCAAGTATCAGGACCCATGTGACACAAGTAATGGTGGAAAAGCTGACCTACAGCTACTCCTTCCTGGTACTCAGCACTTCATGCTGTGCTTTGCTTTTCCTCAGTGGCTGCAATCTCCTATTATACATTTTTAATTGATTAATTTTTCATCTGTATCCTAAGGTCGCACATTTGTGACAGTCATTGTCAGCACCCTGTGTTCATTTCATGTGAAGTTATATTTAGACATCTCCTTGATGATGTATCCCCAATGTCCAATGTCCTTTTGCAGCTCATGTAAAGTCAGGCTTCAGATCTTTAGACTTGCATTTGCTTAGTCCTTGTCTGGCCCATAAGCTGGCTGCTCAGGAGGAGCATGGTCCCAGTGGTGTGGCTGCAGTTACATAGCTACATGAGGTTTCCTGAGGCTTTTTTAACTCTTTTTTGCCACTGCATAAGCCTGCTCTCTTCCCTTTACTGCCTGACCACAGTATGCTATCCGAGTGTGGCCAAGAGGGCTCCTGCCTTTCCCACAATGACACACAGTGGCTGTTGCATATAATGAGAATTGCAGCCCCACATGCACTCACCAAAGCACTATGCTTCCCTTTTCTTTACCCTTACAACTTTTCCCCCCACCTTGACCATTTGAAAGCCAAGTGATATTCTAGAAATTGGGTGATGGAAGCAAAATGATCTGACCTGATCTTGGGAAGGTGCAAACCACACTCTCTGCTTCCTGGCCACTGTTTTTTATAAATCATATAAGTATTTAATTAACTCTGAAGAATTTTACTTTCTATATCAAATTCTGTTGAGATTGGTTAATGGGGGAAAGAAGACATGGGGGTGGGGGAGAGAGAGATGCGCATTGCCCAGCTGATCTCATAAGCCTTATTTCTATAGGAAATTGGGATAAAATGGGAAATGGAATAAACAATATTAAAAAGTCAGCCTTACTTGATCCTTTGCACATCTGATGCTTTTACTATTTTCTCTCTCTTTCAATATGTTAAGGGGGATATGCAAGGCTGAGATGCTCTGTCTGAAGCCTCGGGCTTCATTTACTGAGTTGAAGTTGAGTTAGAACCTCCAAGCCTCTGGGGTTGTCTCTTGCATCAGAAACAACAGAGCTCATTATCATCCCTGAACTCTACTCCTATCAGTCGCTGTGCTATGTGATGCTAACTGACATGTGGAGGAAAACAGGATGTCTTCCCGAGTATGTGAAAAGGTAGGTTTGACATAGGATTAAATCAAAAAAAGGAAGATGGATGGGCATTCATTACCTGTATTTATCGATAATGTTTTAAGAGAACAGAAAGTTTACCTTAGGACATGTCTTCCCCTCCCTTTTATTGTATATCTGCATGCCAGTAAGCTCTTCGGCTGCCACAGCTGGGAGTGTGTGTTTCAAGGTGAACTGTTGCTTATTTCAGTTTGCCTTAAAATGTTGCTTGGCAAACCAAGGTAGTTCAGGAGATGATTGATGAGCAATGAGACAAACACGCAGCAGGGACAGGCTGGACAGCTGCAATGACTTCAGCCACAATCCAGATCTGATCCTATCATTTAAAGGGCAGAATTGGGTCGAAAGGAAGAGGGATGCTAAGGGAGAAAGGATGAATAAGGGAGAGAGAGACAGAATTTCAAGGGCTAGGAGACAGGCTATACGGTAGTCACCATAGTGATGATGGGGGGGGACGGACACGACACGACACGGACAGGATTCAGGCCAAAACTAGTCAATCAATAGTACAAACATTCATGGTTCAAAAAGGCAGCCTGCCAGCCTTGCGCATAGTTGGGGATCCTGGAGACCAAGCAGGCAACAGCTGGCATATCCATGCCTTTCTGCTGCTACTGATTGTGTTTTGCTAAAGGTACATTTAAAGTTATTATTTGGATCATCATGTAACAGTGACAAATATATTTTAGCTAAAGGATATTCTCTTTCTATACAAATGACTCTTTGCTAAGTTTGACTAACTCTGTGGTAAGATTTATATGGGAAAAAACCCTTGTGTCCTCCTTCCTATCTTTTGCTAGTGCCTTTGAATTGTTAGTGCATTTATTTAATGGAAAATTGCCCTACTGATGGGGTAATCAGACCACAGCTACAAACCAGCCACATAAAGAGCTGCAGATCTGCAGTAGGTCTCTTGGTGCCCCAGTGTATGGAGAGGGTAAAGTAACATCAGAAGATGATCCACAAATGCTGAAATGCCAGTTATTGAAAATAGTCCAAAGAGGGCACTGAAAAGAGGATACATCCTTGGATATACACTTCCATGTCAGAAGAGGCTGCAACAGTTTAGAACATAAACATCCTTTCAGCTGTTCGAGTTCATCACACATCTGCCCGAGGTAACAATTGTCACAGCAGAATGCTTCACGTGAGCACTCCTCATCTGCTCCAGTACAATGTCTGACCAAGTAGTTCTTGCACTGAAGCAGCTGACTTATGTCACAAGCAGCTCAGCCAGCCCTGCTAAGGAGAAACAACAGTTTTCTGCCCAGGAGTTGTAGCTGAAGGACAAGGAGCTAATTCCTTACACTGTCATAGTTAAATTTGCCAGAGGCCATCTGACCAGAGCTTTAAATCCATCCCTCCCCATGGCATAGAAATCTTACTGCTCGCCACCAGGCAGTGCCTTTCTCATTTCAACATTCAAACTGGAGCTAGATGTCTGAAATTTTGCCTTATTGTGTTGTCTGTTTGTTCTTGTTGTTGTTGTTGTTGTTTCTGTGTCAGCTGCTGGAGATGACACAAGGGGCATGGGTTAGAGCACTTGACAAAGAGATCTATTCACCTCCTGTCTGTCAGCAGAGCACCCAGGCATAGTTGGAACCATGCTGGAAGAGAAGATCATGCAGACCTTTCAAAGCTTTTGTCTGCTGCATCAAACAATTAGAGATACTTGAGGGAGGAGAAAGGGGGAGAATAACTGTTTCAGATATAACAGCACCTATCTCAGCATCCCAGGCCACCCCTAGTAATTTAGATTGTCATACCTACTCCTATTCTTCGTTCTCTCAACACTTTATTCAAGACAGCAAGGTTTCTCTGAACTGTGGAAAAGGAGACATGTAAGCTTAGAGACAAAAATCAGACGTATTCTAGTTATTACTGGAATACACCAAGGACATAAAAATTTG
Organism: Forpus xanthops; assembly: GCA_032466535.1. Classification (NCBI taxonomy): domain Eukaryota; kingdom Metazoa; phylum Chordata; class Aves; order Psittaciformes; family Psittacidae; genus Forpus; species Forpus xanthops. The sequence continues at coordinate 5,162 of JASSUY010037531.1, read as the reverse complement.
ACACTGGTAAATTAAGTGTGCTATTATTATCACTTTGAAGGCTTCAGGATACGCTGCATTTATTCTGATCCTTTTACTTGCAAGTGTGTCTCCTCAATGCCTTATGGTAAAATCACCTGTAGTTTTGGTTTTTTTCTCTTCAGAAATTAGGCCAAGTTAAGATTTCTAAAGCCATCAGAGAGACTGGGATGAGATCCCTGAGTGATGGAATGTGAAGTTAAAACAACAGGAAAAGTCAACAGCATGAGAGGAAGCAGAGACATAGAAAAGACTGCGACACAGAAAGGTCCATTACAGGGGAATGCCCACCAAGAAGTATAATACCCCCCATCAGTTAATGGGAAAATATTCACACTGCTGAGCCTTCTGGTTGTGCTGTCAATATATAGCAGTGAAGCTGTGACGGCAGGAGGGCTGCTCTCCCCTCCAGAATACATGGCATTGTAGTACCATGAGAAGATATTCCAGTAGGTCAAGCGGTAGAAGTCTGTGGAGTAGATTTAAAGAGTCTCCTTCTGAGCATGAGAATATGAATGATTCCAAATGATACATTGAAAAAAAAAAAAAGTCATAATTCTCCTTTCCCTCACCCAAACTAGAAACCTACACGTACAAGTAACAGTGAGGTTGAAGTTCAGGTGATTCAGAAAATCAGATGACTCAGAAAAATGACAGACTAAAGACTGCATTATGATGCAGTTCTTAATGGGATGCTATTCTTTCCAAAGGACTTGAATTTATTTGGAACACGAGGCAGACAAAGGATTCCTTAGTCATTTTGTTTTATCTGCAGTATTTAATGTGTGGTCCCTTACTTATTTTACTGTGTATTATTCAGGCTTGTTTTAAAAGCCATCTGTTTCCTCCTAAGTAAGGATGACATATATTTGTTTTTCTCTGATACAGCCTTCACTTCTGCCCTTTGAAGCCCATCTGGATGATCCTTTAAGGCAGTAAATGGGATTTTAAAAGACAGTTTGAAAGGTAGGTGCTCTTGGTTTTGGAGGATTTGAGAGTTGCCATATAAGACCTCTACTCTTTTTGTCAGTGTGATAGGGAAGCTCAGGTCCTAAAGTTTTCTCTACTTCTCATCACTGCTGCTATTGAGGGTTTCTCAAGCACTTAATTCATCTTCATATTGGCCTGGCAAGGGTTTCATTTTGCTCTGTTACATTAGAGAAAAGTTAGGTGGGGTTTTAGAAATAAATTCCATTATCCATCTCTCAACTTTGATTATAAGGTGCATCTGTCCAAGCAAAGACTTTGCCAATAGCATGCTAGCAGCATAATGGATAACGCCCTCTGATTATAGATCAGGAGACTGTAAGTATGACTCGTGGATAGTTTCTCTTTTGCAGGCCACATGCTCTTCCCTTCTCATTCAAGGTGTTCGAAGCACAGCATGGGAAACTGTCTTTGCACTCTTGGATTCCATACCAGCTGAGTGCAGAAACACACCATTTTCACCTTATTTCTAAAGGACTTGATTTGTGCAGCTCTAAGTGCCTCTTTAATGTTAAAGTGAAAGAGACCTAGAAGGCAGGAGTCTCTCTTGCTGCACTCTTCACATCTAAACCCCAAAAGAGTGATCCTTTACTCAGAAAGGTGGCGGATCCTTGTGAAAAAAGATTATTACATCATAAACGGTTTCAGAGTTAATATTCAGAAGCAGGGGAGAAGGGGTATCAGTTAAACTGAAGGTTTAATATTAGTACCTCCGAATTCCCCTGTCACATTGTTCTTGCTAGATTTTTATATACGCTGGAATAAGAAATGGAATGACAAATACGCTTAACAGAACTGATATCAGTTCATTGAAAAATACATTAGTTATGACCAATAAAGTCAGATTATTTCACTGTTTTGACTCTGAGTTTAACCTAGTATAACCCAGAACTGACAGCGGGTATGGGAAAAGTTACAATTTAAAGAAGTAAGTCTCACCTACTTCAAGTTTTATTAGCTTCTGTTTCTGCATTGCCTTTCAATATTTTTTTTGCCATATGCTGGGACTTCGCTGCGTGAAAGCTTTAGTCCTCCTTGTGCTACAGAGCTTTTGTAAGGAGAAGATGGTGTTTTTTAAAAAGCCAAGAACAGACAATGCATGTAATTGTTTATAGTGAACTTACTCTTGTCTCAGTTTAGCCTTTATATAGCATAGTGAATCTATATGGTATTGCCAAATTAAGTAATTTAAAAATCATGAATCAGATCTCAAAAAAACCCATTATGACATGGACTTGTAATTATGTTTAGGAGTGAATATATATTCAACCTATTTTGCTTTGCCTTCTGATTCCTAGGCCTTTTCAAAGTGCTCAGGTTGTATTTTTAAGCTTTCTATCTACAACCATGAGAGAAAGAAAATGACTGCCTTTTTGTCTAAATGAAAATAAAAAATAAATCCCAGGAATTTCTTGCATAATCACATCATCTCAAAAGCTGGTGGTTTGAGGAAAAAAGCCTCAATTATCACAAAACTTATGATAAAAACTGTGAGAATTTGCCATTTGTATTGCTTCAAATGTCTGAGGTTTATATATACCCTTTTTACAAATAAAGAACTTCCTGGAGCATATGAAAGATGGAAAGCTATACTTTAGTGGCAATACTATTAGAAATAGCTTTTTCTCCAGGGAAAGACAGAGATTGTCACCTTCTCTCCAAAAGAACTGAAATGGGAGGCCCAGCTAAAGAGAAAAAAAAAAGGAGTTCTGATCTCAGCTGAGTCAACAATCTGTTACCACAGTATGGATTAGGAGTAACTCCAGGAAAGTTAGTGCAAATACCACAGCTTTCCACTTTGGATCTAAAATCAGAATGTTTCCTGATACATCAAGGGAACTGGAGGAGGGAGGGATACTGGGTTTTGGTTTTATGGTTGTGTATTATCTCAAACAGCCCAGGGCAGGTTTGGGACCTCCTGCTCTGAATTACATTGGTGTAATTCTGCAGCATTTGCACAAACACAAATCAGCATACTGCAGATAAGACTGAGGCCAAAGAAGAACTCAACTTCTTGCAACTTTTAATTCAGTAGAAAGATGATTTTACATTTTGTGCATTTCAACTCACACCTATCTTCAACAGAGGAGCATTTAATTCAGAACACGGAAGCACATTTCTCAATGGGTAGAGCAGACAATGAAGACTGAATTTAGGAAAGTGGTACAAGATCAGGTATCAGCTCTTATGTCTCTAGGATATAATCTAGGAAGAAGGAAAAAGTGAAGAACCTGGGAACTGCTGTTGCATGACCTAGTGAATAGTGAAGTCCCATTGTACCATCTCCCTAGGGATCCTGAGAATTCAGCTTTCCATTTGAGGCTGTACATGGCAGCCCTTGTCCTCAAACCCAGTGATAACCTTTGTCTGCTATTATTAAAGTGAGAGGGCTGCACTCAGAATATACTGGGCTGCTTTGGCTACCTCTCTCAAACTGGTTCTGTTCTACCATTATCTGTTTTTGTGAACAAATACATGCCCATCTCTTTTTGCTGAGCAAGGAGTCCTTGTTTTCCATACTGGCAGCAGATCACTAGGTGTGTTCTGTAAGCTGATCAGATGATCTCTCCATATATCTTCCACTGCTCCATAGGTTCTTTATGGAGTGGCAGCCTAGGATCTGCCCTGATTTTCAAGGGAGGCTTTTTTTTTTTTCTTTGTCTTGAAGGCAGCTTCAATAAAGTGTTATCACCTTTTGTTCACTTTTTTGACAGGGAGATGCCTATGGGTGATACACCATCCCGTGGCTATAGCAGATGACCACCACTGACAGCAGTAGCTCACATATTTGTTGCAGAAAATTTTCAAGCCAGTATTGTTAAGCATCTGCTTTCCAATCATTGGAAGGCTCCAAAGGAATATAATACTTCTGGCTCAGACCTTTGCAAGATCTGAGCTAATATTTCATCTTTTCCACAACAGGTCTTTCAGCATGTGGAAGATGCTTCTTCAGTTGACATGGCTCTTCTGTGGGTTGGTGCCAACAGAACTTGTCAGTTACCCCTCCAGTATCAAACCAGCAGCCTCTGCAGTGAAATAGTTGAAGACTATATGTAGTAGTTGAAGGTCTAATGTCCAACAGGTCTGTTTGGCTTTCTCTTGCTGTTCAGGTCTTGATGTGGGTCTGCACCAGAAGTCTGAATAGTCCCACATGATTAAGAAACTCAAAGTAGTTACCCTACTGGGGTAGCTCTCTTCCAAATGCCGTACATGAAAGACCCACAGCTCACCACAGCTATCTGGCAGCTGACTGGCACTGGCCTGCCTCATACTGGGAGGCCTCCTCCTTCCTCATCCCTGCACTAGCAGTTCTGCCATCCTACATCTCTCAGGTTCACTGGAAGTCTTACCAACCCATCTTTCTCCTTCTCAGCTTTTTTTCCCCAGTCTATGTGCTCTTGAGTCTTTAGCCCTTTATTCTAATCATTGGAGCTGGGTTCTTTCTACCTCTAATTACTGTCTAGATTATATATAACCCTGTCATACTGTAATAACAAAGATAGTAAAGATTACGCATATGCTGATTAGGGTGCAATGTGGCTTACAGAGCATCCATTATAACTGGTGAGAAAGAAGGAAAGAAGTTTGATTTTTAGGGGCTAGGCTAAAGTTGTCCTGAGAGCATTTAGATTTGACTTTTTTTTTTAACTTAAAAACTGAACATATTTTATACAGAGAATGCTGAAACTCAGCAAGGAAAATATTTGAATATAATTATGCTTCCCTGAAGATATATTTAAGCTAGATACCTATTCTTGGGTCTCACCTATGATACACATGAGGCTTACTAAGACAGTGAGTTGTTTGGATCCCAAGACATCCATTCTTGTTCTGACACCACATGGAGCAATATTTGTCACTTTCTTCATATGCACAGGGCAGAAACCTTCCTAAACCCTGTGATAAAAAAAATAGAGTCAAAAGTGATATTATTCTAAATATCAGTCAGTGAGTATGCTGATCTTTTCTCTCCTACCTCTGAAGACTCAGGTGGATAAGCAGAATCCAGCTAAGAAATATCTTCAGACAAACAGCTGGATAATTATTTTTTCTCTAGAGTTACCACATTTTATGCATGCTATCATAGAATCATAGAACAGTTAGGGTTGGAAAGGACCTTAAGATCATCTAGTTCCAACCCCTCTGCCATGGGCAGG
>JASSUY010037530.1:0-12650 GCA_032466535.1 Forpus xanthops | reverse complement strand
CAGCTGAGCAATAGGAATCGATTTTTCTCTGGTATCTGTGGATAGACCTTGATAGCTGTGTGCAATCCCAATAAACTAGCTGGTTTCTATTATTTGAATCCATTTTTCAGAAAATAAATTCCCATGAAGCTTTGTCAGCACTAAAATACTCTTCTCAGTTGTCTTAGTTTTAGTATCTTTAGATGTAAAAGGCAGCAAAAGCTATTCAGGGAATAATAAATCACTTTGATTCAAGATGAAGTGTTCTACTTAAGACTTCCACTTTCATTCCAAACCAAGTAAAACAAAATATTTCACTTCAGGAGTGAATGAGATACTGAGTTTTAAAAAAAAAAAAAAGAAAAAAAAAAGAAAATTGGACATATAAGAATATAAATAATATAAATATGTATTTAGTAACAACCAGTGATTTGCATACAATAGAAAAAGGAACTTCTTTATGGAAAGAAATTCTTCCCTTTATTGAAAGCATGTGGGTCATTTGCTTCCCTTGTCTTCTGTCTTCTTGATGTTGATATTGCCAAAAGCTGTGCTCAAGTTACCTGTATGACTTAAAATGCAATCATAAGATTTGTTTCCTTTCACAGTGAAGCTTTATAAGAAGTTTCTCTCTTGCTGCTTGTTCATATGTCATGATGCAGTTCACTGCTATCTTAGTGGTGCTGCTATAACAGTTGGTAGGATTGTGCCATACACCTGATTCCTTTACTACTTGTTCCTTCATAGTGATGAGAACAGTGGAAGGGGAGCACCAAAGCTAGCATACTGGATAATTTCACTCTATGGTCCAACAGGGAACATCCAAAATAGAGTACATGAAATTAGGTTGCTAAGACACACCTTTATGTTTTGTTTGTTTTTTTTTTTTAAGTAAAACATAACATTTTGTGTGTTGCTATGTATAATTGAGTTACAGAGCCTGAAACTGCTCCTTGGCTCAGGAACTTACATCATGGATTTGGCAATAGGTAGTCTTCTGTCCTCTGTAACTGCTGGGTGGCTGGTAGATTGCTGCTGCCCGCAGCCATGTAATAACCTCACAGTGAGGTAACTGTGCATGAAGCAAATCTGGTAGTGAAGTGGAATTGGAGATAATCTTTTTTCTTCACTTCTCTTTTGAAGCTGAACAGTCACTTAGCCATCAATGTAAAATTAATGGGCCCAGAGCAAGAGATGGAGCTGAATAAGAATCTTGTATTCCACTGCTGTGGCTTAACGCTAATCAGGATCTGGGTGATTCCCTCCAGTTTATATACTGGGCATGATGTGCTGTGGTATGGAATACACTTTGGCTAGTTTGGGTCAGGTGTTCTGTCTCTGCTCCCTCCAGCTTCTTATGCCCCTCCTCACTGACAGAGCATAAAAGACTGAAAAGCCCTTCATCAGGGTATGTGCTACTGAGCAACAACTAAAACACGGGTGTGTTATAAGCACTGCTGTCAGAGTAAAGCCAAGGCACAGCACTGCACCAGCTACTGCACCTCAGAAGAGCTCTCTTTGATTCCGTTCTACCACCTAAATAGATTAAATGTAAAAAGGGAAAGTAGAATAGGAATTAGTGAATATTGGGCAATAAAACACTGACAGGATTAGGAATACATCCCAGATTTTCCAGTCCTCAGATCAGTGTTCTCCTCACTGACCTATATTGGTTATTTTGAACAATAACCAAACTCTTCAGTGTTAAACTGCCACCAGTATAGAGTTTAGACAGGAATCTCAGTAGCTATGGCATGTATCCATTTTCAGGTGGCTTTAACATCAGTGGGTACAAAGGTGTTTCTGAATATTCACCTTACCTTTATTTCTTTTTTTTTTTGCAGGTATCTGCAGTGAAAGATTTTTGGGTTGATATTTAAATTATTAGGAGGTTCTTTTTTTTTTGTTTTGAGACCCGTGATATATTATTCAAAGATAGACATGTGCCAGGGGTTTATATATCAAAAACTCTTGATTTTCTTTCTCAAATGATACAGTGGTATTTCTGGTTTCTAGAGCTAGAAACCAAAGAACAACCTCATCCAACCTTGTAATCACTTTGAAAGCTTAAATATTGTATGAATACAGTTTTGAAATGGCTAAAGTCTATATTAATTTTATATTATTTCAGTCAAGGGGGAATTGCAGGCATTAATAGCTGAGTGACATTTCTGGGAGGGTTTCTTTGAGCCATAGATCCTATAAAAAATCTTGCTAAATCCGCTCCTCGCCATTAACCAACTCAAAGAGGGAGCAAAGAGAAGTGCGAGTTCAAAAGTTTTCATCACATGGTATTTCTCTCACTTCCCAGATACTCCTCTTCCTCTCTGAGACAGCTTAGAGGCAATAGGATTTTGATGGAGAAGATGAGCAGACATTATATTGGAGAATTTGGGGGTTTATTACTTAATAGGCACAAGAGATTTCTAAAACTTCAAAGTTCATGCTGGAGTTAATACTTGTAAATGCACTACTAATTGATGCAGATGTCATGGGAGCTTGTGATGGGCATGTATCCAACAGTAGCTCTGCTTCTGGAGGAGCTGTGTAGGAAATAAATATCTTACAGATGTGATTAGTCAAGCCTTCAGTGATACGGACCCCAGAGACCAGTGGGTTTGAGGGATAGTTTCCCAAAGAAAGTGCTTCTTCCGCTAGTGCAATAGCAAAAAGAAACATCTCTTCTTAATTCTATTGTTTTCAGTCTTGGATCTCAGATTTTACTGCAGGACATGTGCAATGAAGAAACCTAACCTTGAAGCAGTCTGTAGCAAAAGCACAGCAATGTTATGCAATCAGAGTCTTCTCCTGCACAGGAAAAGGCATCATGTACTGTGCAATTATTCATTTGGAAGAAAACCAAGCCACTAAGCCCAGCGTCACTACTCCTCTTGTGAAGAGGATGCGGGCTTTTGGTTTAAAAGGTTTTTGGCTGTTCTTTATGGCTCGTCTTAGAGTATCTACGACCTAACAGCTCAGTATGGTGTTTTAGTGATGGAACATTCATGAAGAGGTTTTTTAATGCTAATTTTGTTTGCTATAACTTCTGTGATACACAAAGACCATCCATTCAAATTGACCAGGATTGCTTTATTTTGAGATATAATTAAAACCAATACTTATGGGACTGTTTTCATCTCTCCAAATCATGTACATCTCATCTTAGCTTTCCAAAATGTAGGTGTCTGATCTAAGCTCTCTGTATATTTTCTTGCTGCCCTTAGAAGAGAGAGGTATATCTCCACAGAATTATTCATAGTTTCCATGCTTAGCTGTGGAAAATTTTAATTTACCAAATGAATGTGTCTGTGACTTTCCATTGACAGTATTCCAGTCATCACTTATTAATCTGGGTTATCATCACTGAATTGTTGATGGCTAAAGACAAATAATACATATCTTACCCTAAATATTGCCTTTTAAAAGCATGCCATGGAATTCTGAATTCTTGTTTTCCTGGGGACACAAGATAGATATTCTGTTTCTGCTGTCTGCCTCCAAAATCTCTTGAGGCTTTGGTTTTCAGTTCATTGCACTGAAAAACAGCTTCAGAATTAATCTATCCATGCTTGTTCAGGGATTTGCGAATCTATAGTGATGGGTATGGTATAACAATACAAGTAGAACTGAAAAAAAGTAATTGCTTTAATGTGGTGAGATGGCCTGACACTGAACTGCAGAATTTTTTGGGCATTTTGACACAGCTTTCAGTGAGACCAGTATTCCCATTCCTAGGTGCTCCTAGTATTGGCAAACTGTCAGATCTGGGACAAAAATAAATAAACAAAAAAAAAAAGGCTACAGATAAGGGGGACAGGGAAAGGACCGAATAGCTGGTAATAATTTGGCCTGAAGTGTGATTGCAGAGTTTATGTCATTTGAACTCACAGACAGATAATTACTCCTTTGTCCTGGAAAACATGGGTGTCCTGGGTTTAGCAATAGCAGTCATTTTTCTCCTTTTTGGTAGCTGGTGTAGTGCTGTGTTTTTGACTTTTGGCCTAGGAATAATGCTGATAACACCGATGATTTTAGCTACTGATCAGTAACGTTTAGGCTGGCCAAGGACTTTCTGAGCCTCATGCTCTGCCAGGGAGGAGGGGAGGCCGGGAGGAAGCAGAGACGGGACACCTGACCCAAACTGACCAAAGAGGAATTCCATACCACAGCATGTCATGCCCAGGATGTAAAAACTAGAGGCAGAGACCTGGAAGAGGGGATTCATTGCTCGGTTAGTCTGGGTATCCGTGGTGAGCGGTTGTATTCTCTTCCCATGTTGTTTCCCTTGTGATTATTATTAACGGTAGCAGCAGTGGTTTGTGTTATACCTTAGCTACTGGACTGCTCTTATCTCAACCCGTGGGAGTTACATTCTTTCAGTTCTCCTCCACATCCTCCCGGGATCAGGGGGGAAGAAAGAAGGAGAGAGTGAGCAAGCAAGTTACATGGCTAACTGGACTTAAACCACAAAAACGGGGCATGTCTCCAGTGTCAAATAATGTAACTCTGACATTCACTCATGGTCCTGGTTTACTGATAGTCAATACTGTTTGGAAATCATTTAATTCCTGAGCTCTCTTCTAAAGTTTCTCTGAAACAAATCCTATCTTGGGAAAATAGAAGAGAAAGGTTCAGAGCATCTTACGGATGTTCCAGTTTGTGCAGCAGTTTCTGAGCTCTGCTTCTTTGAGATTTCTTCAGCTTCTGGATACTCTGTCTAGGATCAGAGTGTGTGTGTGGAGTTTTATAAAAGCCAGGCATAGAGAGGCTGTAATCAGTGGTACAAAGTCAGGTTGGAGGCAAGTCACTAGTGGTATACTTCAGGGGTAGATAATGGAACCAGTGCTGTTTAATTAATGGCCTTGATGATGAGATGTTGTGGACCTTTAGCAGATTTGCAGGTAGTATAAAACTGGAAGGAGTGTGACTAATATACTGTATGAGAATGCTTCCATTCAGAAGGACCTGGACAGACTGGAGAAATGGGCAGACTGGCTGGGAGGATGCTCTGCAGAGAAAGGCCTCTGAGTCTTGGTGGACAGTAAACTGACCATGGGCCTGTGAGGCACTCTCATGGTGAAGAATGCCAATAGCTTTCCAGGCCTGAGGAACAGAAAGCTCAGGGGAGTCTTACAAATGTGTATAAATACTTGATGGGAGGGAATGAAGAAAGACCCAGACTCTTCTCAGTACTTACTAATATCATATGAAGCAGTAGGCATAAATTTAAACAATATGAAACTCCCTCTTAACACAAGAAAACAAATTTTTACTCTGTGTGTGGTCAAACCCTGGAACAGGCTGCTCAGAAAAGTTATAGAGTCTCTGTGGTGGTACTGAAACCTGACTGGACACAATTCTGGGACATGCGCTATAGTTGGTCCTTCTCGGGCAGGCAGTTGGACTAGAAAAGAAGTCTCTTCCAACTTAAACAATTCTGGTCGTTCTAGAAGCAGTTTGCTCCAGGGACCCTTCTTGCTAGCCACATGTTGTGGAACAGTGTTGTGTCCTGTGCAGTGTAGTCTTCTGAGCATACCTTATATTCTCAAGCATTTCCAGGTCTCCTCAGAACATGCAGTCCTTATCCATGATTTCATGCTGTAAATATACCAGTTCATCAGGTTGTGACATTGCTTTTTCCTTATTCTAAGAACCTTGAACTGAAAAATACCTACAAAGTAATATGTGTTTTTAGAACATAGGACCTAAACCAAATCCAGTGTCACGGTGTACATGGACTGTTTACTGGAAGTGATTATGGGTTATGAGTCACATAATCATTCTGTAATACTTGGCCTGTGATATAGGATTTTCTTTCTGGACTGACAATATCCATTGTTGCAGTTATAGCCTTACTTGATAATGTAACATGCAGTCAACGACATCCTATTTTACTTTTTAATTTCTAAGAATGGCTAGGAACAGAATGAAGGATGACACACTTCAAAGCTGAATTCTCTTTTACAAGGGATATTCCCTAAAGGAAACTTCAGGTTCATTCTGGAGCTAAAAAAAAACCCTCAGACTTTAGAATCCAGTGAAATTGTGGTTTTCAGTTTCTGATTTGGTTAAATGTAGACTAATTACAAGGGAACTACGAAAAAACAAAAAGTATACTCAGAATTTATATATAGTCAAAATTATTATATTGGAAGATACTGAGGGCTACTCAAAGTGGGAGAAAGAAAGACTGAAAAATACTGCAGAAATAGAGAATATGTTTTTTCCATCATGAGGTGCATAAAAGTTTCTTTATTCTATGATGGAAGTGGTACAGGTGTGTTGTGAAGCATAAGTGATTCTCCAGAGTTCACATTCTCAGTTTGCAAAAAAGCCCTTTACAGATCAGCTGGCTGAAATAAGGCATTAGCCCTTGTATGCTCAGAGCTCTACAGTATGAATGCAGATCCAGAAGTTTCTCTAGGAAGCAGCAGTGGGAAAACGATGGGTTTATTCTGGTGTAGGAGCATCATCAACATTCAGACTGACTTGGAACTATGACGTACAATTATGCCAGTAGCAGCTCTCATCCTCTTTCAAGGGTGTTAAAAATTGATGCAAAAAATAAATTATATATGAGAGACAAGTGGAATAGCCCAGGTGTTCTTGGCAAATGTTGCCATAAAAATTAAATCAAATAAAAGCCCTTTCAGGAGGATCTGAACGAGCAATCTTCTGTGCTTTCTACTGAAGCCACTTGCCCAACATCACCAACTCACTACAGATGAGGAAAGAGACATTTTGAGGGCTCTTGAGCTTTATGAATGATCTCAGTGAATCAACACAGAGTGATTTAGCACAGGTGTTCTGTAATTGGGCTGCACAGGAAAAAATCTGGGTTCATTCAGTGATTCTCAATGTCACCTTTCCAGTGGGGAGTTCAAATGAGAAGTCTGCTTACTGGCATGTGAACAAAATGGCTAAGTATAGGGTATATACATAACCCCATTATTTCCTCTCCTTTGTATTTGTATAGGCTCATTTGTGTGAGGTACTTATCTTCATTCCAATAAAAAGTGTTTAACAGGTGAAATACTTTAAAAAGCCCCAACCAGTTCTGAAAAAGTTATCGCTGAAGCACTTCTAATCACCATGTTCATTCTGAAAGGACACTGCCCCTTCACTTTTGCCCAGTGGCATTTCTCAGTACCTTGTCAAGCATCATTAAACTCTCATATGATTTAAATTCTAAGGCTAGTTTGAGGGAGAATATAAAAACCCAGGAAAAATAGAAGGATGAAAAATACATCAAGATGCATGAAAAGCAGATGAATACATCCATCAGAGAGACAAATAAATTCTCCTGGAGTGTTTGCTGTATGGGATATTTCTGAATGTCAAAGCTGAGCAGAGATTGGGTTTTTCACAGATCCAGATTGAAAACCAAAAACAATGTCATGAATGAAATCTGGAAACAAAATGGAACATTTATGCTCTCAACACCTGGGAGAAACCCAGTGCACTTTCTACTGAAGATTCTGTAACCTCTTCTAGTCCCATCATTAAAGCGTGACTGTTCTTACATATTTTCAGTAATTAGAGCATATTGGTTTTATGCCAAGAGAGACAAGGGTCTGTGAAAAACATTTCCTTTTAAGAATATTTCTCTGCTAATTTTCGGCCTTAGCTCTTTATGTCACATTGTCGAAGCTATAAAGAACTACAACTCACTGTTAATACATTAGTTTTCTAATACATTAGTTTCATATGCTTGGAATACAGTTTCCCTTTGTTGAATTTTCTCCTCAAAGCAATCAAAGTTCCAGGTAAATTAAGCCTCATAGCAGTGATGTGCATGCTGTTACTTCAAAATGGCAAATTGAAATAGTTAAGCCTAGTAGTTCTTTATTGCTGAGAAAAAACCTTGTCCAAAGATCCTGCTGCACAGAAGAAGCAGTTTCCAACCTACATCCAAGCTCAGGAGTCCCTGATTCCAAGGCAGAAAGGTGGCTCCAGCCCTCCAAAGGACAGGGATACTTGCTCTGATGTGCCTGGCAGAGTACCAGCCCAAGGGTATGCTCAGATGCATAGCATCTTGTCTCTGGAGGGTATACTCTGGGCATAGTGAATTCACGCAGGTTTGGTGATTGAACAAAATGACCCCCAGTGTATAGAGTATAAATTCCCAAAACAAAATGGAGTCCCAGGGAAAGATCTTAGTTTATTGTCCAGTTTTTTTGCTAAAGTAAATGACATTTTCACCCCTTTTGATAAGCTATCAGGCACTTTTCCCAGCATCCTTCCAATGGCTCTTTCACATCCACAGAGTATGTGGTACACTTGTGACTAAAACTGGGATTTTTACGCTATGTCCTAATTGCCAGGTTGATAAGAAAGAAAAGCTTACTGAGATTTAGAGTAGCTATCCTACCTGTTGTACTGTTTGACCGGCTGATAGGAAGGTGTGTTGGAAATAGTTGGGCTGCCGTGTGGGAAAGCGCTAAACTGATTCTGGCCAAAACTCTGCAATGGACTGTGATAAGAATTTTTCTTCATGGATTATCTGTGGATAATCATGTGCAAAGGCTTGAGTTTATGCACAGATTCTATTGAGTATATTAATATGAATATAGACTAAAACAATGTCTTACCCCGCTGTGCAAGACCATGTGAAACGCAGGCAACACTGCTTACGTGTGGGTTTATTTGCACTTACAAAGTGATGAACTAAATGTTTAGCATCCATGGAATGGTTACAAAACACTGGCATTTATTTATGCAGAAACAGACACATTTTTTTAAATTCTCCTTCACAAAGGGTTATTTTATTTTTATCTTCAGAGTAAAATAGGAGAAAGAAAGATGTAGAGAAACATGAAGCCTCTTTTCAGAACTGCCAGATATGCATATGTATAACTTGTGAAATTCATGTATTTTAACAAATGACCATATGTTTTTCTTTCATGCAATAGACAGAGAAAACACAAAACAGTCATTCTACAACTTATTTTGTGTGAGAAGTAGAGAAGATTGCAGAAAAAATGGTGGTATATGAACATCTTAAAACTCTTACACATAGCAGGGATTTGGCCTGGCCACTTCACTCTGCACACACAAAAAGCAGCTTTATAAATGCTCCTTTTGTCTGCTCAATTTTATTTATCCCAGAGAAAAGAAAAAATCATAGTGTATCTGTAAAAAGCACTATGAGATACAGACTCCAGAAAAGGGATTTGGGGTGTTCAGAGGTAGTTGCAAAAGTAGCAGAGTATCTGAACTCGCCGATCAAGTTCAGGCTCAATATACTTTCTTTTCCATTTTCTGCCAGCTGACTGGTACAGATGTCTCAGACCCTCCAGTGTCTGCACTCCTTCACTAGCTCTTTCTGTGTTGAATGCTAGGATCAAGCTTTCAAAATAAATCACTTTTGGAAACCAGATCCACTGAAGTTTTCAGGTGTTCAGTACCAGAGGTTTGGGATGAATCACTATTGAGATAAACAAACATCTGCATATGGATTAGCATTTCCTGCATATTCCAGCAAAACTTGATATATTACTCCTTCAAAAATAAGAAGAGATTGCAATGAAATTCTAGAAAATCTTTCAGAAATCATTTCCACTTATCATATGTCTATGAAAAATACAGGAAGAGGAGTTTAAGAACAGAGATACAGAAAAGAGGAAATTCCCTGAGAAATGATAGTTACTATGAGGGAGTCAGTATGCATAACTAGTAATGACTGCAGGTAGCTTACAGTATGCCTAAATCCTTCTCATGTATAGGGTTATGCCCTGAACTTATCCAACTTCTCAAAAAGCAATCTGCCTTACCTTAGTTAAGCCTATAAGCCATTACATTTACACAGGTTCTCCCTACTTTGAAATTTCTAACTTCAATTGCCCACTGAAATGTAAAAGTTCTTGTCCTGAGGAGAAAAGGGAAAGTTTATACCACTTTTATAGGCCTCCAAAAATCTTGCTTGCTGTTGTTCTGAGTTCCCTGGTGTCAAGCATTTAGGCCAAATTCTACAGTCCAAATAGGAACACTAATCTGAGATACGTCGTGACATTGCAAAACACAATGAGTTCAGTCCTGTCAGATCGAACAGAGCTGATATCATTGGATCTTTTGTTTCAATTCCAACTATTTGGCTATTATGGAAAAGAACTTGGTAAAATGGGAGTAGATTGCCACTATTGTTTACAGCACAGCAGAAGGACCTCTACTTTAAGTGAACTCTGCTCTTCAAAAGTATCTAAATTCCCTATTTACTCAAATACCTCAGTGTCATGGGTTCAGAAGCAGCAGTCATTTTTCTCCTTCTTGGTAGCTGGTGCAGCCCTGTGTTTTTTAATTTGGGCCCTGGAACAGCACTGATAACACCAGTGTTTTCAGTTGCAGCTTAGAATGTTTAGGCTGACCAAAGACTTTCTGGGCTTCATGCTCTGCCAAGGAGGAAGGGAAGTGGGAAGGAAACCGGGGAGAAGCAGACAGGGCACCTGACTCAAACTGACTAAAGAGGTATTCCATATCACTTCACGTCATGGCCAGTATGGAAAAATGGAGAGCAGAGATCCGGAAGGGTGGGGAGGTGCAGTGCTTGGTTGGGATGGGTATAGTGGTGAGCTGTTGTACTCTTTCCTTGTATTTCTCTTATTATTATTATTATTGGTGGTAGCAGTAGCGATTTGTGTTATACCTTAGTTACTGAACTGTTCTTATCTCAAACTGTGGGAGTTGCATTTCTTTGGATTCTCCTTCCCATCCCTCCAGGAGCAGAGTGAAGAAAGAGGGGGAAGTGAGTGAGAGAACTGTTTAAGGGGCTTAAACCATAACACTCAGGCATTTGTTATGGGATGGGACGAATTGCTTGGGGTGGTGCCAATCTCTTGCTTTCCATTAAAACAGTATTTCAACTTGACATCTATATTATAGGCAGTTAACTTGGGGTGATATGAATAAAATCCCAGGAAACCATGACTGAATAATCCCTTTTATCATAATACACTTGCACATTGGGGGTGAATGAAGATTCGCAAAAGTCGAGCTAATTCTACAACCTCCTAATATTTAAGTGTTTGAATTCACAGTCCTAACACTTTTAATATGTATATTGCTTACACATATAGGTCCTCAATTTCCCTTAGGAAACACCATGTTACAATGGCATACTGATGAGGAGACAAGTTTCCATTCAAAAAACACTTGCTTAGCTCCCACAGAGGGGCTGTGCCTAGTTTGTGGAACATCTAAGGGCAAGAAGGAGCCAGGAGTGCTGGGAACATGGTCAGATGAGTCACAACCTGCAGAGAATGCATCTGTAAACTCAAACAAAATCCAATTTGGAATTTCTTCAGAGACAGAAACTCTTGGGCAGTTTGATTCCATGTTTCCTGCTTTTCATTTTAAGTAGAAGCAGCAAAAGGTGTTACCTCTGATACTGCGACTTCACCCCTCCCTCCTCTGTGAAATCTCTGTTTTTTGATCCATTAAGTCAGAGTTCTAGAAATTAGTGAAATGACCACAGGATAAATGTAATTCTTATTAAACATGGGTAAAATATACTTCCCCCATGGATATCGCTTGGCTATTTACTTAAAAATTCAAAATTATTTAACCTGTGGCAGAACCTCAGCACGGAATCTGTAGTGTTCAAATTTGGCAGTTAGAAGACAAAGTCTCATGATAGAAAGCATGAAAGAAGTTTCATTCTTGACATAGTTGCCTGTGCTGTTTGATATTCAGCTTTGCTCTCAAATCGTAAAGCACAGAGAGGTGGCTGCTTTTCATTTGGAGTGAAATGGTCTGCAGAATGAGTCTTGCTGTCTAAAACTCTTTGGATGGTTCTGCCTTTATGTTTTTCACTTTTCCACATCACATGGAAAATAACCCATTTTTACACGGAAAAAAAAAAACCACCTCTTTTCCTGAACAACTGGCAGCAACATGCCCCCATGCTTTGTTCTTTTTTTCCTGTCAAAAAGTTAGATAAAAATAAAAAAGAGAGAAAATTAAACATAATTAAGATTGTACAAGCTGATCTAAGTAAAAATATCATCCTTTTTATTTTATCGTGGCTCTTAAGGAAATACCATGAAGACTTTTACTACCGTAACTAGAATCAGAATGAAAAATAGCCAGACTTCAGTTCAGCAGTATCTTACCTTGCCATTAGAGAAGAGTCTGCTCCTCCTGCCAAAAAAGACATCACACCTAAGAAGATATATGAGTTCATCTGTTTTACAGGCTACTCTTCTAGGAAATTCAGCTGAGATAGCTTTGTGCAATAAATTGTTGTGCATGCAGAATTCACAGACAAATGCTGATATGTTCAAAAGCATCTGGTCTCACTGTAAGAACACCTACCACTTACAGTTTGCTGTTACAAGAGCTTTTAACACAAGGCATTGGAAAACAAACTTTGGTTTATCTGAATGCAGGCAGAAAAGATAGAAAATAGCAATGTGTTACTGATTCTTCCCTAGTAAATGCTTTTCCACGCATGGAAGGGATCATGGCAGTGTTTGTGAATAGTCAGGGAAGGACATAACATTAGGAAAGGCAACACTGACAAAAAAAGCTAGGAAAAAAACCAAGCCAAAAAACCCAACATAGAGACCAGTTAGCAAAGTCATACCTGTGAGGTGGAAAATAAATCTGTGCCAAGGAACTTTAAGCTAGGGCAAGCCTGTCCTAATTTAAAAAGTAGAGTCTATGCTGGAATATTA
>JASSUY010037529.1:0-29768 GCA_032466535.1 Forpus xanthops | reverse complement strand
CCCGCAGCCCGCCCCCTTAACCCTTGGAGTCCCCCCCCCCCGGAAAACGCGGGTTGACACCCCCCGGCCCATGGAGAGACGGAGAGATCTGCCCTCGCCCACCGAAAGTCCGGGTCTGGCATCGCACCCGCAGGGCGGGTTCCGGCGTTCCTCCCCGAAGAGCAGGGTTCAGCATCCCGTTCCCCCAAAAGCGGGCTCCAGCATCTTGTCTACCCAAATACAGGCTCCGGCACCGTATCCCCACCCCAAAAGCAGGCTCTAGCATCACATCCACCCCTCTCTAAAAGCAGGCTCCAGCATCAGCCTCTGAAATCAAGGTCTAGCATCTTTTCCCACCCACAAGCCAGGGTGCCCATGCCCCCCCCCAGCTCCACATGCCCACTTAGGCAGCAGGCTTGCTTAACCTCAATACAAACCCCCTTGTGCAACATCACTTCATCCATACTTCCTCAAGGTCCAATCTGCCCTCTTAAGATTCAGGAGCCCAAACTCAGCTTACTTCATGCATAAAAACTCCACTGGGATGTGGTCACCAAGGTGCCTGGAGACCAAGCTCTTATCTTAGGAAGTCCATCTCCAGATGTGTTGGCCCAGATCAGCTCTTCAATACACCTTATTAGTTATGGGCCAGCATTACCATTTCCCCTCATAAACCATGGCTGGCTTCAGCCCCAAGTGATGTTTCCACTTGATAAACCTTCACAAGACTCAGGCTGCAGAAGCCGGAGGTAAGGTGGAGGTACCTGCCCCATGAGGTTACCCTTAATGGAAAAGGGTCATTGTAATGCAATGTGAAGATCCTCAACCAAACTAAACCAAATTCAGGTTCATCAGCTCCTACTACAGTGAATCCCATAAACCCAAGTAGTCATGGATGAGCTGTGAACTGCTGCTTCTGTTGTAAGTAAACAAGGCTTTAGGACAAGGCTTTCTGTATGCAAGCAAACTTGGGAGCTCCAATGAGCTGCTGCTTTCACCACCAAGTACCTTCCCACCATGTTGGTAGGAGGGAAGCAGCAAAACAGCTGCCTAGTTTCAGAGCTGCAGACTGTGCAGAGGGATGCGGTTTAGTTCCCTCTCTAGTGAGAGGCAGCTCCTGGAAAACTGATCCTGCTGCTCTGAATTGCCTAGTTTAAATATATATATTCTTCAGTATGTATGTCCTGGGTTCAGCAGGAGCAGTCATTTCTCTCCTTGGAGCTGGGGCAGTGCTGTGGTTTTGACTTTCAGCCTGGAAACAGGCTGATAACACCAATGGTTTAGCTGTTGCACAGTCATGTTTGGTCTGACCAAGGACTTCCTGAGCCTCAAGCTCAGCCAGGGAGGAGGGGAAGCCGGGAGGGAGCAGACACAGGACACCTCACCCAAACTGACCAAAGAGGTGTTCCATACCACAGCACATCATGCCCAGTATATAAACTGGGGGCAGTCATCCAGAAGGGTTAGATCACTGCTGGGTATCGGTCGGCAGGTGGTGAGCGGTTGTATTCTCTTCCCTTGTATTTCCCTTGTCATTATTATTATTGATGGTAGCAGCAGTGGTTTGTGTTATACCTCAGATACTGCACTGCTCTTATCTCAACCCATCGGAGTTACATTCTTTTGATTCTCCTCCCCATCCCTCTGGAAGCAGGAGGAAAAATGCGAAGGGGAGGAGTGAGCCAGCGAGCTACGTGGCTGATTTACAGCTGGGCTTAAGCCACAATGATATATAAGATATATTTAAACATAAGACTTAAAGATATAAAAGAAAACCAACTTGGTTCTCTCCTTGTGCCTTAGGAGAACTCCAACAGCTAACAGACAAGAGAAGCATTGAGACTAAGCCTGCTGCAAATCCTACCACGTATGTTAAAGGAAAAGCCAGCGTGGAGCGGCCCTACATCTTTATGGACAGCATGTTTTCTGTGACCCATATTCTCTCCAACACATGGCTGAAATAGAAGGAAAAGGAAAGGCAAAAGAGAGCAGGAAACTGAAGCTGGGTTAAAGCCTGGAAAACCATATCTGCAAGGGTGGCAGAGAATAAATTCCTCAATTCAATGAGAGGCCATTCTATTCATTATTTGTGAACACTTGTAAGATCATTAGTGTTCTTTAATAGGGCAGCCGATTACAAATGTGCCTGGCACTAATGTACAAAGTGCATTAAGACAGATCCAGCAGCAGGAAATATCCCCCTCCACAAAAAGGCCAACAACAACAGAGAAAGCAATTTTCAATTAACAAATTCAAGATTACCAACAGTCTGAGAGCCCTAAAGAAGAATCTCAATTCATTGCACTCCTCTTGGCTAATTAGTTGGTCATTTGCAGTGTCACACTGCAGCACAGCTTTGGGTATCATCTATCTCCAAGCCCATCAAAATCCAGGAATGGGACAAAGGAGGGGATGGGAGTTCATCCTTCCCAAGCTGTGGAAGGATTCAGTGTGGTTGCAGCAGCTCTCAGGGCTCACTGCTTCATTGGGGAAAGAGGCAAAACCTCAAAGATAAGTGAGGTTTTGTGAGCAAGCTCCCTATATGAGCAGAGCAACCCTTGGGAGGGCTGCAGCAGCTCTGCTCTGGAGCCAGGCTAGTGCAGCCTGGAGAAGAGAAGGCTCCTTAAGGGGAGACCTTAAAGCAGATCCAGTGCTTAAAGAGGCTACAGGAAACTTGGAGAGGGGCTTTGGACAGGGCCCTGTAGGGACAGGACAAGGGAATGGCTTTAACCTGCCGGAGGGGAGACTGAGATGAGCTCTGAGGCAGAAGCTCTTCCCTGTGAGGGTGCTGAGCGCTGGCACAGGGTGCCCAGAGAAGCTGTGGCTGCCCCATCCCTGGCAGTGCTCAAGGCCAGGTTGGACACAGAGGCTTGGAGCAAGCTGCTTCAGTGGGAGGTGTCCCTGTCCATGACACAAACAAGGATGTGGTTCTACGAAAAGGCCTGAAATTGCAGATTAAGACCCACTCTAACCTCATCCCCTCATTCTCCTCACCTCAGGCTCTTAGGGCATCTCTAACTTCTATACACAGTATTCCATAAAGGTATTTCAAAGATGAAGCTGGTTGTGTTGCTGCTTCTGCTGGGTGTGGATGAAAAAGCACAGCCTCTAACACCCTGGGAATTAATGAGGTATATAAAAGCAATACTGGGAAGGTGCTTTTATCTGATCCAAGGACATTACATCTCCACAAACCAGAATTTCTGAGTCAGTTCTTTGCTTTCAACACCACTGATGGTTTGAAAACACAAATACCATGGCAGATAGCTTAGACCCTGAAGGTAAGATGAAATCTATCAAGCTCTGTTAAAGTACTGCCAAGGGACAGAGCCTGGACTTGCTGTTTGTGAGCTGTAGTAAGGAGTGAGTGGTGTGAAGCATGCAGAACGACTCCAGGGATATATTTCTCTTTGAAGCACTGAAGCAGAGCCCTTCCTCCATGCCCAGCCAGCTGGTTTGTGTGAGCTGCGCTTCCCATAGCCCGGGTTTTATCGCTCTCAGCTTTCCCACAGAGCTATTTTCAAAGCCTAAAGCAGATGGGTTTGTCTCCCCTTGTACACGAGGTTACACCTTGCCAGCAAGAAAGCCAAGTGGAAAGGCATGAATAGCCCCATCTCCCTCCTCTGCTTCAGCCACAGGACACCTCCCCATCCTCTTTCTCTGAGCAACAAAGAGACCCCAAGAACCCATATTCATTGCTCAGATGTGTGTATTCATTGCTTGGCTACCAGGGACTCTTTCCAACAGGTACCAAACCATTTTTGATCTTGAAACCAAGAGCCTCAACCCAAGAGAGAGGTTGGTTCCGTACAGGGAACTCAATCTGGAAGGTGATGCTTCTCCAGCATTAAGGTTTGAGCCCACAACAATCTCCCCAAGTTACTCTGCATTAACCCTAAAGGAAAACACATGCATTCTCTTCTCCATTAGAAGGTGTATGTTTCTCCTCTGTAGGAGTGAGTAAAGTTGCTGAGGACTAAACAGTCATTTTTTTTCTATGGAGGAACTGCTTGACTGAGGACATGGACAGAGAAGCAAGGGAAAAAAAGACAAAATCAGGGTGAATTCTGGGGAGTTAATCAGCATTACACCCAGAGCACCCATAGAGATGAAAACAAGCTCTTAGGTCACACAAAGACCAGCATCCACCCCATTTCCCCCAGCACCTTGTGACCACTTTGCTTCTGCACTGCTCACCCTTCCCCTGGCAAAATCCCATGAATCAGGTCTCCTTCCCCATCTCTATACCACACTCTTCCTTCGTTACCTCCAGCTCTGCCTCTTGCTCAGCCTCCTTCAAGACCACACACCATTCCCCTTCTTCATTTATAGTGTTACCTTGACGGTATTTTTTGCCTGTGATCACATTGCCCCTAGCCTTCCTTTTCCCAGACTCCATAAATTTAGCTCTCTGTCATTCCTTATGCCTTCCAGCACGCATATTCTTCCTCCTGACCTCCTTGGTTTGCTGCCTCCTCCTGTAGCCACAAGGACCACGAGTCCCATGCTTTGGTGACTCAAATTGCTGTCACCTCTATGTTCTCATACCTCATTCCTTGAGGCAAAGTGGCTCCAGAACCATGTCCCTCCACCTTTAGGCCACCATGAACTGCTTGAGGTGACCCTCAGGGATGTGGATTGACTTGGAAGGCTTCCCATCAGTAACTCCCTTCCAGTTTCTCCAAACCAGTGCTTTGCTCTTCACAACTTAGATCTTTAGAGCAATAGAACTAACCTGGTTTTACACAGGAGCTCTTCCAGCCTTGCCAACCCTCAGAAGCTTGGGGTTCAGCACTGCGTGACTCTGCTCTGCAGTAAAACACCTCCAAGGACCATGACCGCATCCTGGCTGGGACCCAGCTCCACAAAGCCCATTAGGTGCTTTGTTCCCACTCAAGCACCCACCTCCCACCAACTCCAAAGCTGAATTGAAGCCTATATGAATATGTAGGGCCTGAAGGTTGTCATCAGAAAGAAAAAGCCCATCCTGAAATAGCTAACAACCCTGACACCTCTTACGTGAGAGATGAGGAGCACAGCTGTGCTTTGATCTGTACTTGAAATGAATAGGCCCCAAATGGTCCCAGGTGCCCTGGGATAGGAGGGGAGGGACCTTCCAAACTTCATGATTGAAAGAAAGATGTAAAAGGCCTTCTAAATATAAAAGTCTGCTTTCCAATTCTTTTATGTGACTTTATTTCCCTTTAAAAGATGTTAGAGGGAGGATTAGGGTTTGGGTTTAATTAGGGGGGGTGCTTTCCACCCAGGTTTCAGGTTAAAAACTGCAAGTTAGGAAAGTCCCAAGGAGACGTGGCTGTCCCCAAGCTCCTGTCACAGCGCAGAGCATGTCATATGCAGGAGCACTCCTAAAGTAACTCCATTCATAGTTCCTCTGCACCAGGAGTTTTGCTGCAGGCTCACTTCAATTTTTCAGCCTGGGCACCTGGGAAATCAAGAGAACATGGAGGGGAGAGGGTTTATGGTGGAGTTATCTTTAGCTCGAGGTCCTGAGGGAAGCTGGTGCGTGCATCTGCCTCTCTCTTCCCACCTTTAATAACTGCAGAGCTTAAGGGCAGTGTTTATCTTGGTTTATTAAATGCAGGGGGGGCATTTCAGCTTGCTACAAGTTGAGGATATGTAATCAGAGAGAGGACAGAAACCCTCAAACCTCCCCACTGAGGAAGCTGCTGATGCATGCACACAACAGTATTGAACATCAGAGAACCCACCTATGAGTTTTCAAGCCATGAATCCATTGGAAACTGGTTCTGCTGCTCATGGAACTGATTCTTTGGGGGTTCCCTTTGGGTCCCATGTGGGGAGCACCAGATCAACAGCAAGGCTTTGTTAAGCATCTCAGTGCCTGGGTGTTTGATATGGCAGGCAGGACTGAGCTGGGGTGACAGGATGCTGTGTCTGCAGGATGACATTCCTCACTCACAGCCTAATTTTCATGCAGCTCCTGCTTTGTTCTCACAACTTTGTCTTGCTCATGCTGCTCCAAAGGATGTTCCTGTCCTCTGGGCATCCGGACACTGAGGCTGTGCCTGCAAAACCTCTCATTCAGCATCTCTGTGTACTCGGTTGTGCACGCAGCCACTGTGCAGAGCAGGAGAGGTGCTGTTAAAAGAGAGCTGTGGCTGTAGCCTGATAGCAAGCTGCTGTCAATGGCTCAGCTGCCCAGGCCACCCTGCAAGAGGGGCTTAGATACACCTCAAGATATGGCCAACTTCAGCCACCCCTCCCGTTTCCCATTCCCTGATCCTCATGGGGATCTATGGCTGGAGGTGTCCTGGGGCACCAAAGCACATTGTTCTGCAGCAGCACAGTTCATTCCCAGCAATTGCTCTAATGGGAATTGCTCAAAGCATCCAAGAGGCCAGTGCAGCTCCATTAATCACAGCCACCTCCTGCCTGGCATGGGCTGCTCTCACTTGTTACCACGGTCCTTCAGGCCTGTGCTGGGGAAGAAATGAGTGCTGTGTCCTTGGAGCTGGCACACATCGAAGAGGATCTTCCTTTCCCATCACACTGATGTGTGAGCAGGGGCTGTCACAGGCGACAAACCCTCCTGTACTCCCACTCCATACCAAAACAGAGGCTCAGAAACCTGCAGCCTTTGCCAAGTGCCTGCTGTCACAGTATCATCACCCTGCCGAGGTGGTATGTGGAGGTCATCCTCCCCTATTCCCCTTTCTGTCATCCCCATCCCAAAGGCTGGCTGCTTCCAGACTCATCACTCCTAAGTGCTCACAGGGCAGGCTCGTGCTGCAGCTGGCTGGGGTTGCCAAAAGCATTTAGCAGATATAAGGCATGGAGATAGTGCCAGGTGAAGGGTGATTAGGGATCATTTATACTGGAACATAATCAGACCACCCTAAATGTACAGGTAGCAAAGGAACGTTTGAAATCACTTAATCATTTGAAGATGCTGCAGTACCTCTTTGACAGAGCTATGGTTAAATGATACTCCACAAGGAGGTCTGGCTGGAAGCTGGGGCCTGAGCTGTGTTATAGCTCAGGTTTCTCCTTCAGATCAGCAATATCTTTGTGATGGGGTGAAGGCACAAGCCAAGAAGAGGATGGGGCATGGTGCATTGCCCTTGCAAGAGCTGCTGCTCTGTGCTCTCCTGGCTGCCAACTGTGGCTCCCACTGAAAATGTGAGTCTTGAGGGGGTGCAGAGGTTTGAGGTTCTCTGCTCTCATCACTCTTTTCCCCCCCTCGTGCTTGCCCCTGCTTACTGTACAGAAAGCCAGTGCCAAGGATGAAAAGCCCAGGGAGAGCCAAACTCCTGCCCAGGTCAGTGTGGGTGCCCCAAATCCATCTGCTCAGACCCGGGGGCTCAGCACCATGCAGGTCTGCTCCAGAACAGAGGCCAAGCCCAGCAACATGAGGAGCAGTGATTTATGTTGATGCTGGCTGGATGGAGAGCTACCCACTGGCAGAGTGGCCTTACAGGGTGAAGGCAAATGGCTGCTGCTGAGACAAAGATGTGGTCAGCGATGAGCTCACTTTCTGAGGTCATGTAATCATGGACATCAGGCTGCATCCACACCATTTCCACCCCTGCCATAGGTGATTCAGCATCTCCGTCAGCAAGTGATGGCAGGACTCACTTGGGTGATGCCCTCTGGTGATGCTGATGTTGAGTCTGGAGTGTACCTTGGCCTCCCTGGAGCCAGTGGCATCAGCTTCCAAGGTAGTAGGAAAGGAATGGAAGGTCAGAAGTGCTCCATTTAGTCTTCCTCTGTATGTGTTTTCAAATGATTTTGAGATGCTCCAGATGTCATCAAGACTTTAAACTCAACAGGAGACAGGCAGAACCTCACTGCCCACATGGGGTTAAGGCTCAGCAAAACACACTGGGAGACTGATGACAGATGAAGGGAGCAATGGGAAATGAAATCCTTAACTGAAAAGGCTTTCTTGCATGTCCAAGCTGCCATGTGTGCCTGGTGATATGCTGCCTGCACTGGGTTGATGCAGTGACATGCCCAGGGGTTGCAGCTGATGCTGTAATTCACTTCAAGTGCAGAAGGGCAGCGGGCAGCTCAAATTCATCCAGCTCAGCATCCGCAGCATGGATTCCACTTGCAGCCTTGCAAAAGCCTTATAAATGTTTCAGAGCATCCCAAGTGCCTGCTGAGTTAGCCAATCAGCTCCAGTGGGTGAAGGAAACCTACCTTAAATTATTAACAGCACACAGCTAGAGGGATAGAGGTAAGGAAGGAGCAGTTACTCACTGCTCCTTCTCCAGTGGGTGTCATGAGAGCATCCAGAACCAGGCTAAGGATAGGCAGAGGTGTCTGCTCATGCCTTGGTGGATGATCCCATTCGTGGGGTCTTTCTCCATCAGGAATCCCCAATGAGGTGTCAGTGCTATACTGTGTGCCTGCATTGTGGATGTGATGTGCCTTTTGGAAACTGGATGCCAACCCTCAACCACCCCTCCTGCACATCCCTCCCCTTCCGTTTTGTTCCAGCTCCATTGGTTTCTCAACCAACCTCTGGAGCTGATCTGCAGGACAGCAGCACCAGCCCTGATGTTTCTTGATTTTCCCACAACCTCTAGTAACTTTCCCCTTCACAAGCTTTACCTTTCAGATAACAAAACCCCATTTGCAAGCTCTGGTCCCCACAGAAATGACAACAAGAGCTTTGCAGCTCCCTTTGCGTCGCTATGGCTGCGCTGCTGCCAGGACCAGGTTTTGCAGAGGTGGGACGTGGGACTGGATTTCCTCTCCTTGGCAGCCGCTCCAGAAGGACTTTGTCCCTATTTCCACGAGATGGCATCGCTGAGACTGCTATGGAGGGGAAGCATCCTCGCCTGCAGGGAGGAGAGTGATAGAAACGCCTCCAAAAGCAGCCAAGTCGCGAGGAGAAATGCTTCCAAGTTCTCAGTTGTGAGGTCCTGGCTCTCCGGGACATGGCAGAGAGGAACTGGAGGAGAAATCAGAGCTCTAAAACACATCTCACCAGCACTGCCCTATATATCACCTGCCATGGACAACACAGCGCCCACCTGCTCTCACATGGTGCTGGTGGCTCCCAAATTGACTTCAGTTTGCTGCAAGGTTTGCCAGAAGCCATCTGTGACCCACTTCAGGGTAAGGTAGGGTTGCTTATCATTGAAGCAGAACCCCAAAATGGGTCACCAGTGCCAAGCAAAGCATCATCTCCTCTCTGCCTTCAAGCCCGGTGGGGTCAGGCAGTGATCTGCACATGATGGGTCATCGGTTTAATGGCAAAACAGATCTACAATGAGTCTTCAAACCCAAGGCTTGGGTGGAGGCAGGTCCAGGATTCATTTGGCTTTGATTTGAGAGCCCCAGCAATTCAGCATCCTTGATACTCTGATTTGAGCCTCATGCTTTGCAGTGGGGCTAAATCAGAATATTGCTGTTAATTCTGTCTCTCTAAGGAGCTTGAGCCATAGCTCCCAAAACAAGAGATGCTGCTCTCACTGCAGGCCCTAGCTCTCCTTTCTGACCCTGCAGATTACCTGGGGTACTTACCCTACTGAAATCAAGCTGAAAATGTGGATCTGCTGTGAGCCATCAGCAGGTTTGAGTTCAGCTCTCTGGGGTTTCCATTTCCCTCTTCTGCAGTTACACCGGTGACTACTGCGCCGCTTGTGCACTGCTCCCTGAGCATCCTTCACAGCTCCCCTGGCACGTTTCTATGGAAATGGAGCTGAGGTTTTGTCAGCCCCGGGTTTGCTTTGAAATGGCTATAAAGAACCAGGTATAAACTTTGTACCTTACCCCAAGGTTATTCCTACTCCTGCTGTGCCAGGGACTGGCTTCCATTGGTGACCAGAGAGCTGGAGGTCCCTCAGCAGCGTAGGAGGGATGCTCGCACAGGAGTTCCTGTTCCTGCTGCTTTTAAGGATGGAGTTAATACATGCACATCATGTTCTCCTGTCCGGTTTGGAAGTACCCAGGAAGGGATACAAGTCTGCTGGGCTGGCTCAAGGATAACATGCTTTTGGGAGGAGCTGGAAAATGAGATTAAACTATCAGTGGGAAACCAGCCTTCTCCTAGAGCTATGCTGTGCCTACAGGGACCCGCAGGTCCCTTTCTATTTGTGGCATGCCAAGGACATGGTATTTCATAGAGCTCAAAGACCTTGGGCATCAAATTGATTCCTTAGGAAGATGCTGGCTGATGCTGGGAATGTGAAAAGGAGTGGAGAGCCTCAGTGGCTGTGCACAGAGTTTTGGGGAATGTGGCTTGGTAAGCTGGTACAGTCCATCTGCCATCAGACCAGGACATGGGATGGGGATGGTGCTGGGGAAGTGGGCAGCAGTGGGTGACTTTATGCAGTGCTCTCTGTAATTCATCTTGTCTGCTCCTTGAGGCTCTGCCTGGGGGCACTTAGTGCTGCAGAGCATCAGGTGTTAATAAGGATCATTAATGGCTCATGCAACAAAACAGCGTTGATACTTTGCTATGGAGCTCTCTTGGGAAGATGCATGATGCCATCATTCCATGGGCATCCACTCCCAGCGCTGTGGCTTTTCCTAAGAGCAAAGCCACCAGCACAGACAGCCTCAGGATGCTCCAGGATACTGCTACCGCCACCTTCAGGGAGGAGATGTCCCTTGGGAATGTCCCTGGGGTGCTGTGGCAGAGTGGGAGCAGCAGCATCACACTTCCTCCCTCCATCTCCGTGCCCGGCTGTACCACATTCCACTTCCACTCTCTCCCCCCTCGCAGCTCCTATTGCATTTGGTCAGTCCCAACCAAAACTCTTTGGACAGGGCCCGTTGCCTCTAAGGAGAGTAGGGAGAGGAGCATCCCCCACCCAGGGCTGCAAGTTTGCAATGGGAGCCAATGCACCATCTTGGGTGAAGATCATGAGCATTGGGGCTTCCTGGGAGACCTGAGTCACATCTGGGCTCCAGCACATGGCTTCAGTCAGGGAGAAACCTTCCTATTGTGGTGTTTGGAAAGGGCTGAGGGGTAAAGAAGTGTGTAGAGAGAAGGCAGCTTTGGCCACTTCTCCCAGAATGATGGGGTATTATAAAAACCAAAGGAATGCTCTAGCCCTTCCACGAGGATGGAGTAAGAGGTTTTCTTTCTCTAAATGGCATAAATTTAGGAGGCAACTTACGCATATTTTGCATGGAAAAAAGCATAACAAAGGGCCTGATAATTGACATTAAATGGTTGAGCAAGTGAAGGAGAGCATCAGAATTGCTGTAAGAACAGCCTCTGCCCTAGGCTGGAGGAATCAGCCCAGACACCTCCATTGGTCAGAGCGAGAGACCTGCCTTGGTGCCACCTGGAATATGGGTGCCCAGTTCTCTTCCGTCCTCTGCACTTCCATCCCAGCCCTTCCTGTGCCCATCCTCACCTTCCACTTGAAGTGGGCTGGGCATAGAAGACCCACCAAACCCAGCCCCTCTCAATGACAGACGCACACACAGAGCTCCACACCTTTTGGGTTGGTTGGTTTGGGTTTTTTTGGGGGGAAGGGGGGGATTATTTAGGGTTTTTTTTTCCCACTGTGGATGTTGTACCAGTTTTATTGGTAAAATTAACATGAAGCCTCACAAACGCTGGAACATGCTTTTCCTTTTAAAGAATTTCCACTGGACCTTAATGGTGAGCATCCAGTCGTTGACATATAAACTCTTACAAGCTGATGTGCACACGTGCGCCCGGGGGAGACGGTGGCAGCGTCCTGGTGTCAGGGATGGTTTCTGCGCGATGCACTGGGAGCCCACGATTCATTTTCCAGCCTTCTGGGCCTTCTGGGCAGACTTGGTGACTTTCCCAGCACCACCGCTCTTCTTCTCCACGTTCTTGATGACTCCCACAGCCACGGTCTGCCGCATGTCACGGACAGCGAAGCGGCCTGTGGGATGGAGAGCGGGAGACATTGCATCATAGAATGGTTTGGGTTGAAGGGATGCTAAAGCTCATCCAGATCCAACCCCTGCCACGGGCAGGGGTTCCTTCCACTGGAGCAGTTGCTCCAAGCCCCTGTGTCCAACGTGGCCTTGAACACTGCAAAGGATGGGGCAGGCACAGCTTCTCTGGGCACCCTGTGCCAGCGCCTCAGCACCCTCACAGGGAAGAGCATCTGCCTTATCTCCAACCTAAACTTCCCCTGTTTCAGTTTGAACCCATCACCCCTTGTCCCAGTGTTGCAGACCCTGATGAAGAATCCCTCCCCAGCATCCTTGTAGCCCACTGCAAATATCAGAAGCTGCTCTGAGGTCTCCATGCAGCTTCTCTTCTCCAGGCTGTACAATTCCAACTGTTCCTGGCTTTGCAAAAGCTTCCAAGCACCTCCCTGCATTAGGAGGTGACCTCTCTGAGCAAACTTCCCTTCCTTCTCCTGACCAGTTGTGTTTTAAGGGCAGAGATGGGGATACTGGGAAATGGTTTTGCATTCAGAAACTGTCAGGGTTTAATAACATTGAAGGAAAGGTCCTGTTTCTCACAGAGGGAAAATCACAGCCCTGCTTTCAGAAACCCCTCTCATCCCAGAGCTCATCCCATCCCACCAGCCCTAAGACAGCCCATGCATCAGTTTCGCACCCCCAGATCAGGGGGGAGCAATAAAACCTCCCAGCTCCATCCCCAGTCTAACAGTTGGGGATACTGGGGAAGGCTCAGCACATCTGGTATGAGCTCTACACCCACAGACCCTTTGTCCTCCTCCATAGGACACCTCCAAAGAGCCATTCCCTTACCAAGGGGTGGGTACTGGGAGAAGCTCTCCACACACATCGGCTTGCCGGGAATCATCTCCACAATGGCTGCATCACCCGATTTCAGGGACTTGGGGTTGTCCTCCAGCTTCTTGCCCGAGCGCCGGTCGATCTTCTCCTTCAGCTCGGCGAACTTGCAGGCGATGTGAGCGGTGTGGCAGTCAATGACGGGCGAGTACCCGGCGCTGATCTGGCCAGGGTGGTTCAGGATGATCACCTGGGGGACAGAGGGGCGTCAGGACAAGGCTGGGAACAGGGGGACAATGACAAAGCACACACGGTGCTGCACTGACCTGAGATGTGAACTGCGCTGCCTCCTGCGGGGGGTCCGACTTGCTGTCCCCGCACACGTTCCCGCGGCGGATGTCCTTGACGGAGACATTCTTCACATTAAAGCCGACGTTGTCCCCAGGCAGAGCCTCGCTCAGGGCCTCGTGGTGCATCTCCACAGACTTCACCTCGGTGGTGATGTTCACGGGTGCGAAGGTGACCACCATGCCAGGCCGCAGGATGCCGGTCTCCACTCGGCCAACGGGGACTGTGCCAATACCTTCAGAGACAAGGACAGAGCAGAGCAAGATGGAAGCTGCTTGGAATACTCCTGGGCCAAAGCCTGACTACAGCAAAAGCAAGATATCTCCAGTGCTTTTAGTCATGTTTGCTTCTTGTCCCAAACCTCCCCAGTTTTTATCTGCAAGATCAACATTAGGGTCTTCAAAAATACCTGAAGTCCAAATTCCTACCCAGTGTTTTGTAAAAAAGGAGTAACACCACAATCAGAAGGCCCTGAGCAATCCATGTGTCTTGAAAGCTCTTCCCTTCGGTAAGTAGTGGCACCTCCTCCTTGAAAAGAGGTTGAGGAAGTTGGATGGATCCATTCGGTCTTCCTCATCCACCCCAATGCCGCTACCTCACATCTTCCCATGGTGTCTTTGCTCTCTAAGGACCTGCCTCATAGTCCCAGCTGAGCTAGAGGAGGACACAGATCTTCTCACTACCTTTCATCTCCACTGCAGGCAGAATAGAATCATAGAATAGTTAGGGTTGGAAAGGACCTTAAGATCATCTCGTTCCAACCTCCCTGCCATGGGCAGGGACAAAGCCAGTTAAACCCCATGTTCATGTATATTCAATCCCTGCCTGGTGTCTGCAGCACACGTGTCCTTGGAAAGATTTGGAAAAGGGCTGGAAATGGCTGTGCCACGGAGTCAGCAGGGCTGCCCACTGCTGCCAGCAGGGCAGACAGCTCACGGGGTATTTATAGCTCAGAAGAGTGTCCCCATCATTGCTCCAGAGGGACAGGCAGACGCACTGGCCACTGTGCTCCCTACATGGCTGGCACTGGGCTCCAGCTCAGCACATGGAGGTGCTGATGATGGACACCAGCATTTGGGAAGCAACAGCAGACCATGGCCAAGCCATCACGCACCAGCCACCCTTCTGCCCAGAAGAGTTTGAAGAGTTCAATCCCTCCAGTTTCCCAATACCTGGAAATGTCATTCCTAAATTCCCATGGAACAATGACTCCGGTTAAAGCAGTGACAAGGCTTTTGCTCACCTCCAATCTTGTAGACATCCTGGAGGGGTAGACGCAGGGGTTTATCTGTGGGGCGGGTTGGGGGCAGGATGGTGTCCAGGGCCTCCAAGAGGGACACCCCACTGGCGTTGCCTTCCTTGCGTTCCACCTTCCAGCCTTTGAACCAAGGCATCTGCAAACAGAGGAGCAACAACATAGAATCCCAGCCTGGTTTGGGTTGAAGGGAACTTAAAGCTCATCCAGTTTCAATAGCCTGCCATAGGCAGGGACATCTTCCACTAGAGCAGGTTGCTCTAAGCTCCATCCAACCTGGCCTTGAACCCTTCTGCTCAATTTCCCCCCTTTCCAGAAACAAACAAAACATCCATTAATAGGAGAAAAAGGATGGAATTGGTTAAAACCAGCAAACTCAGAGCCGCCTTTTCCAACACCAACCCATGATGCTGTGCCAGCTGCATGGATCCTGCTCTCCAGCAGTCATGCCTTCAGCACAGGGACTACAGGGTCTCCAGCCAAGTCCCAATTACAAAGCAGCCAACCTTCAGACCTGGGAATGATGTTTCTTCAAGGTAAGCCCCAGACTGATGCTTTTCCCCACTCCCTCTTGTCATCATCCCTCCAGAGTCTGGAATTTAATCCCTGGCTTAGGAGGATGCTGGAAACCTGCTGCTTGCACCCAGGCTGCAGAAGGGTAAGTCATTTATCACAGGTGCTCTCTGCTCCTGCTCTAGATTGACCCTTGAAGCTAAAACTGGGCAGGAAAGAGGCAGAGGTATGGAAATGTGCTCAGCAGAGGCCATGGTTTGATGCAGGGAAGCATAGTGCTTTCTTGGGGTGATGCTGCACATCTGGAAGCTGTAGCAACACCTGGGGCTTGCCACCAAGACAAATTTAGTCCTGGGTCTGAAAAACCCCTGATACAACAAACAGGGATCAGCAAATGCAAAGTCATTCCCCTGCCTCTGCACAGAGAGTTTTAGACAGTATTTTCTCACTCAGATGTAAAACACTGCCCATTTGCAGCTCCATCACACACGTTATGGATGTGGCCTTTTCCTTAGGTACCAACACCAGTGGCACAGTGTGATGGGGTTGGGGTAAGGGGTGAAACAGGAAAAGGACCCCCAAAGTGCCCCTGGTTTCACAGCCATCCCTGCAGGACACGGCTATGCCAAAGATGGTTTCTTATCCTGCATCCTGCACTGCTTTCAGGAAGGACCAAGGGAAAGAGCTGGGTCCAGCCATGGAATCCAGCCTGCACCAAGCATATTGAGGTCAGCTTCCTCTCCTTTCAATGCTTTATCTGGGAAACTTCTGATACCTCAAGAATCAGATAAATTCACACTTTGACACTTCCTGGGACCAAATCCACTCTGGGAAACCTCTGCATGGCCCCAGGTTGCAAAGCATCAGCAAAACCTGCTTTGTGCTGCCTCTTAGGGCTGCCCAAGTGAAACCTCTCTTATCCATTCCCCAAATCTGCTTCCCAAAGAGCAATTCCTATTCCACCATTCCTCTGGCAAAAGCAGGATCTGACCAAACCCTGTATCCAGACAGGATAAACTGCAGGCTCTTATAAATAATGGCTGAGCTCCAACTCTTGAACCCCAAGTGCATTTTACAAAGCAGTTTCTCTGATTTTACCCAGCCCATGAGCATCCCAACACACCCACATGCATCCAGGGTGCACCACAGATCAGGTGCATTTGGGTTGCAGCATCCTATGGGATGAAAGCTTCCCAAACCCCATCAAACGGCTGTGTTCTGTCATCTGCAGCAACAGAAAACTGCTTCCCATAAAATCCCATTCCCCAAAAAGCCCCCAGATGTGAAACTTTGATGCTGCTGCAGCCCAGGCACCATTTTGTGCAGTTGGTCTTAGGCTGATGTGCAGCAGGGATGTGGGCTGGAGTGTCCCACGCAGAGATGGCTCCAGCCTGATGTACCACCACATCCCCCTCGCCCGGCTGTGACAGGAGCTGTAGGGACGTCACAGTTCTCATCCCCACTTTCTGACAAGTCCCCTGATGGACACGCAAGCAAAGAGCTGAGTTATTTTGGCTCCTGCCTTCTCTTGGGCAGCGCATCGCATTGAGGACATGCTCCGAGAGGAAGGAGACCAGTGAGCCCCATCCTGTCTTGTGCCTCCCCTCTATTAATAGAGCTGTTTGGTATCATCTTCCTGGCCCAGCAGCTGCTGACATTTGGAGCCTGTCTGATTTGAGACACCCCAGAGCTATGTGGCTGGGTTTGGCATGGCCACGGCTGACCTTTATCCCAGCTCTGCTCCGCAGGGAACAGGAATCTCCCAAGCACCCCAAAAATCCCTTCCTTCCAATCAGCCCCAAGCGAGCTGTCCTTCCCAGGAGCTGCGTTTCAGGACAGTGTGAGCTTGCATTGCAGCACTCCAGCACAGGCTCATGATCCCTGACCTCTCTCAATCACTGCTCTACACATACATTGTCTCCATGCCTTGTCACAGAGCCCTGACCCATAATCTGTAGGTGAAGTCCTAAATTCCCCTTAAGCATTAAATTTCCCATTAGCTTCACAAGAGATTGTTAGGATTTCTGGTTGAAGCCACTTGCTCAAGGTCACCCAGAAGCAGTAAGAGCACAGGGACTTTCCTCTGGCCACAACTTTCCAGCCCATTATTTTTAGCAGACTAAAGCTGGGGCAGCTTTTCCTCCAAGAACCAGTGTCTGAGTAACAGATGTTATTGGCAGCCTGTCACCAAGAGCCCCACATCCATCCCCAAGTTCTTCTTCCTTCCCTGCTGTCATATGAAATAATGGCAAGGGAGCACCCTGCTTTTGTAACCCCATCAGCCCCATCACTGATGCACTGTAAAAATGGGCTGGACAAGGAGCAGCACCAAATGGACACTCCAGTGAGTTTGGCATGGGGAAACCTGGTACCTCCTCAAGAAAAAGCCACCTTTAGAAGTGAGATGTCAGCACTGGAACTGGAGATGCAGCCACTGTAGTGGTGTAGAGCTGCAATGGGAAAGGGTATCTGATACCCAACGCAACAGAGCTCTACTGCGTGGTGGGAGCCATTCCAAGCCTGTGACCACATCATGTTCTTTCCCTCAGAAAACAATGTCCTAAAACCACACACCATGTTCCCGCTGAGAGTGACAATTGCTGTGGATGGTTCTAATGTTACTATGGGTCTGATGATGTGAAACTTTCAAATCACTTCCAGAGGCAAAGCCATGGAGATCATCTCCTGAAGATGCTCATGTTTAGCTACTGGGGTGTCTGGCCATGCTACAGCTACCAGTGTGCCCACCAATAGTGCACCCATTCATCTCAGCTTGGTGCAATTAGAGCTACGTGACAAACACATCTGTGCTGGCAACATGGGCCATTACCATGATGGGTATATGAAATGTGCTTGTGGTTTACAGAGCATGGAGATCAGCTTCAGCCTGGACCAGGATACTCTGGATAAGGGAGAGAAGTCTAACACAACACACACTTACATTGGGAGAAGGCTCCAGCATGTTGTCTCCATGCCAGCCTGAGATGGGCACGAAGGGAACTGTGGCTGGGTTGTAGCCGATCTTCTTGATGTAGGCGCTGACCTCCTTGACGATCTCATCGTAGCGCTTCTCACTGTACGGGGGCTCCGTGGAATCCATCTTGTTGATGCCCACGATGAGCTGCTTCACACCCAGGGTGT
Organism: Forpus xanthops; assembly: GCA_032466535.1. Taxonomy (NCBI): domain Eukaryota; kingdom Metazoa; phylum Chordata; class Aves; order Psittaciformes; family Psittacidae; genus Forpus; species Forpus xanthops. Next base: position 11,839 of record JASSUY010037529.1, on the reverse strand, counting down.
AGGCCAGCAGAGCGTGCTCACGGGTCTGCCCGTTCTTGGAGATACCAGCTTCAAACTCACCAACACCAGCAGCGACGATCAGGACAGCGCAGTCAGCCTGGAAGGAGAGAGCTAATGAATGGCTTCTGCTCCCAGAGAACAATGTTTGTGGTGGGTAAGTCCCTGATGACTCCTACTTATGGCTTGGACCAACTTCCCACAAGTTGCTTCCCATAACCCTGCAGGTCTACCTCAAAACTTACCTAACCGTGCTACATCAGACTTGCCCACCATGCATGGTTTTGAAACACGGGTTGGAAAACAGAGTGCGTTACTCCAAGCAGGATCTCATCTTGAACACCCAGAGATGCTCAGACAAGGCCTTATCTAAAACTACTGAAGTCTTGCAAATAATCTCCCTGTGTGATGGGTGAGATTCCAACCGTGGCAACCCAGAATACTACTGTACCCAGAGCCCACAGCAGAATATGCTTGGGTTTGACAAAAAGTCATGCCCAGCCCAACTGGCATTGCAATGGGAATCTTATTGGGCATGCAATGGGGCTCGTCCAGCACCCATCAATGACTGGGAGATGCGAGAATCTGCAGTTTGGTGAGAGGAAATTACCCTGCTTTGGATAGGTAGACCATTGAGTTTTGTAATATGATGTGGTTTATGGCACAAAACCAGATGTTTCAAGTAGAAGGAGAAAAGATCTATAGAGTTGCCTTTAGCCAATAAAACCTAATGGACTATTGGAAGCGTTGTTGGCTAAAATAATGTGGAGGTATCTTCACACAAAATGCTGTAGATTACAGCATCCCACTTGCCAGAGAGGCCGTATTCATCCCCACCTCCTCCAAAAAGACACCAACAGCACCTACATGACCCCGGACTTGTCAGCAACTCTCAGCTTCCCATCTCCAGCAGCCCCCCATCTCCTGGCCACCGTTCCTCACCTGGGAGGTGCCGGTGATCATGTTCTTGATGAAGTCCCTGTGGCCAGGCGCATCAATGATGGTGATGTAGTACTTGGTGGTCTCGAACTTCCACAGAGAGATGTCAATGGTGATGCCACGCTCACGCTCGGCCTTCAGCTTGTCCAGAACCCAGGCGTATTTGAAGGACCCCTTCCCCATCTGGCCAATATGAAGGCAAGAACCAGTGAGAAAACCCAAGCCCATACCCCAGGCTCATGTAGGTAGAGGGTTACACTGCAGATATTGAAGGCAAAAGTCCCTAAACACAATGGCATCCGTGATCCATTTACTAATAAACACAGGAGACGTTATTCTCAATGTGTTTCTCAACCAGAAGAGCTGTGAAGTGAATTTGAATGGGGCTTGATGGGCAAGATCTGGAGCCAGTGACCCATGAGGTCTCCTCCATGGTTCTGCACTGCTGCTGGGAAATGATGATGCTACATAACTCTACAGCAGTGATAGAAGCTTCTAATTGTATTTTAATCTATTAACTGATGCTGTGGGACAGCTGCTTTGTGGGAAAGGGAACTGCTGCATGGACGAGCCTAGAACTGATGGTGTGCAGAAGAAGGGGTTAAAAGGAAATTAAAATGCGAGATGGTTGCTATGAGCAGAATAGAACCAGGACTGATTCTTGCCACAGAGTGTGCAAATTCACACGACAAGCTCCTGTGAGCTGCAGCCAGACCAACTGTCGTTGCCAAATGGCCAAAATCTCAGCCAACATTGTAATGCATAAAACCCTGCTGGGTGAGATCAGCTACAGTAAATCCATCCTGTGATAAAGCACATTCCTTGGTAAAACCACAGCGCTACTTCTGAAGCACTTTCTCCTTCGGGTCAGTGTTCTTTGACATCATGGAGAGGTAGAATTCCTCCCCAGCATTGGAGTGATGCTCCCAGTCCGAGCTGGGATCCTGCCAATGTGGAGACGGGGCAGGACAAGATCCCCCCTTGGTGACCATGCTGTGTGCTGGGCCTGGTTGAAGCAAAGGACTAATGGGCATCAACCATCAGCTCTTGGCCTCGGATGCAAGGGGCTTTTTTAAGATGGAAAATAGAATTTAGGTCATTTGCAGATGATTTAACAGGCTCCTACCACTGTGTAAGGGCAGAGGTGCAGTGCCCCACTCCCACCCAGCCATCCCAGTGTCCTCTGCATCCACACTTCCTTCTGGAGATCAATGCATCCTGGCCAATTACAAATCACTGCTCCAGAGAGAAGTGCTTCCCGATTGCGGGCAGCTTCAGCGATGATCCTCACCAAGCAGCCTAATGCAGCATCACATCCCAACCCACCCTGCCCACCCCATGCCCTTGGCTCCCACATTAGCCCCATGTCCACATAATTCAGCACAAGGAATTAACGTGCTGAATTAATGGTGCCGCCTGGTTTACGTAAGAGCCGAGCGATGACTTTGCAGCTTGCTCTGGAGGATTACTGGCAAAATCCTCAAGCCAGGAGCAAACCTCCTCCTCCTCAGAGGGGATGCCAGTCAAGAGGGTGATGCCCCGTCTTTGATGGGCAGCTGTGAGCTCTCGAGCCTGCAGTCTAGGCATGGAAAAACCCAGAATCAAATCTCTGCCCCTAAGCATCCTCCTGGCATCAGGCTTAGTGAGGGGGAAGAGCAGGAGCTTGGGGGTTAACCCTTTCCAGTGCGCACATCAAATCCCTCCCTTGCCAAGGAAAAAAAGGGAGAGGATCATTAGAGCTTGCTCATTTATTGCTGGAAAAGGTGGAGATGCACCAAGGATTTTGTGCTTTAGAATAGGTAGATCTTGAGCAGGAGCTCAGTCAGCACATCCCACAGCCTCCCACCCATCAGCAGCCTATTCCTTCCCTTCTGCATGGGGAAACCGAGGCACAGAGCAGAACACACCCCCCCCCCCCAAGCTCTCCCACAGGAACTGAGTGGGAATCAGCACCTGATCACAGTGACCACATCCACACACACAAACAGCCTCTCATCATCTGAACCTCCCCCATCGGCACTGGGTATCGCACGGAACTTGAAGACAAATGAGATCCTTTATTTAGCAAACTGTTTCCCTCCTTTCACGGGGTATATTCAGTTACCCAGAGCTGTTGTTGCAAAAACCAGGGTATTATCTAGCTTTGCACAATACCTTCCCTGTTCAGGGCCAGAAACAGCCTGCTTTTCCTTGCCTGAACCCCAGCACAGGGACAGCTCTCTAGTTGGAGACCACAAATACGGATCTCTTCCTTTATTTCTTCATAGCACAACTCGTCTTTGGGAGATCCCATTACTTTCAAGTCAAAAGACAAGAGGAAAAATCCTTTCTCTTTTATATAACTCTCCCCTCATCAGCCCCTAGGGTTTTTTGTTGGCTTTTTGGGTGCAGGCAGGCTTCCATTTCCTGTGAATGCCACCTAATGGAAGAAAACCCTTCCCCAGCCCTGCACCAGAAAATGGAGTCGGAAAGCTCAGTCAATAGGCTATTAATAGCAGCTCCCAGTCCCCGTATATTCCAGCAAGTCAGTGGAAGAGTCTGTTCCACTAAAATAGCCGCAATCACATCCTCAATAACCTCATCGAGCCGTATCCAATCTATAGGTAAAGGGAGGGAGAATCTATTGGGGGATCGTTTTGGAGTTTGGGGAGAGAGGTCATTTTGTATGAGGAAGATGCTTAAAGGCTGGGGAAAAGGGCTGGCCGTGAGGCAGGAAAATGGGTGCTTTACCCTGATGCTACCAGCAGATTTAAAGGGTTAAGACAAACAGCGAAAGGCACAAACGAGAGTGGCAGCTCTGCAAACCTCCTCTTTTCCATCTGAATGTGGGATCTTATCCAGAAAAAACATGGAGGGATATCTGCATTAAAGCTTTCTGGAGTGATGACGACAAGCCATCTGAGAGCGCAGATCTGCCCAGGCAGTAACAGGAGGGCTTTTCCCTGCTCACCCACCTCTCTAGAATTTACCATCATTAATTTCTGAGAGCTTCCAGTTCACGTTTTGATTCCCAACATTATTTCTTCCTCTTTAATCTCTGCGTTTGCCACATTATAGGCATTGGGTGGTGCTTTATGAGTGACAGCATCCACTATTAAATCGCTATAAATGCCACCATTAAACAAAAGAACATAACTTAAGTGCTCCTGCTTCATGACAGCTTTTCTGTATTAAAGGCTACCAATCCTGCTACATGTCAGCCTCCCTGCCTGAGGAAAATGGGAATGGGGCTTTTCAACTGCATCAAAGGAGTGATCCAGCTGATGCAGGACCTTGTGCCCAGCAGGCACTGGCAGGAGATGCTTCAGAGTGAAATTCAGAGAGCTCTGCACGGGGCAATGAGGGATTATCCCGTTTTCCTCCTTATGTGCAGTATTTAGAAGGCATTTTATGACCTGGTTTGTGTCTCTTCCAGTACCCTACTGATGACCACCAGTTCCCTAACCCATCTCGCAGACCTCACTATGTCCATACCCTCATTACCAACCTGCAGCATGGAGTATCCCAGCCCTGGAGAAGAGGGTGGCAAGCACCCAAATGCCCTATTTTCCCAAGGCCAGAGAAGTCAGGAAGACCCAGGGGTGCAGGGGGAGGAAAACAGATGGGAACAAAGGGAGAAAGAGAAGGTATGAGAAGGGCAGCACCAGGAAAATGGGAAAAAGGGGCACATTTGGGGTGTCAGTGTGGAGCATCCCTGCGGATGGGGCTGTGGGATGGGGGGAATGCTGCAGGATGGGCTCCTCACCTCAGCAGCTTCCTTCTCGAATTTCTCAATGGTCCTTTTGTCAATGCCCCCGCATTTGTAGATGAGGTGCCCGGTGGTGGTGGATTTCCCAGAGTCCACATGCCCAATGACGACGATGTTGATGTGCGTCTTCTCCTTCCCCATGCTGCTGGGCTACGTGGGGCTGGCTGGGGCAGGCGATGATGGGAATGCAGTTGTGGGGTTTGGGAGGCTGCAGGGGAAGAGGCAGGCGCATCAGAAGAGCCCCTATGACAGCCCCTTCCCACCCCATCGAGGGCAGCTCTCCTTCCCTCACCCAACCTTCCTGCTGGACCATGTGCCCCATCCCGGCTGGGGGTGCCCAGCCTTGTCTGGCAGCTCTGCCCGTGCTGGGATGGAGCCAGCCGGGCTATTTCTGGCCACCGTGCACATCCTCCAAGTCTCAGCAAGATGCCTCTTCTGTCAACGTCTTGCTCTACATGGAGACCCCCAGGGCTACGTCATTGGTGCCTCGAAGGTGCCCTTCCTCCCTGGAAAACCTTCCTTTGGCTGCTACTGCTGCCTTCTCGGTCTTTCCAAACCCAAAGGCATCTCCTCCATGTTGTAGGTACCCCTGGGAGGAGCCGTGGGTACCCGGCCCTAGGAGCTGCCCTCACCATTCCCAACCCATGCACGGTTCGGGTGACAACATGATGACTGCAAAATGGGATGGACAAAAATAGCCCTTGCCTGGTCCCCAGAGCAGAGCTGAGCCCGCAATGGGGGGGTTGTTAGATTTTGCTGCCATGAATCGCGATGAAACAGAGGGAAAAGGACAAAACCACAAATCCAAGGAGCTCTTGTGGCATCTCCCTGCATCCCCATGGCTGCTGCGCAAAGCCAGCGCGATCAGGAGCCTTCATTCGATGTCTGATCAAATCCCATTTCACCAATCAGCCCATAAAACTAAAGGAGGTCAGGAGGAGTTTGCTGCTCTAGCGGCGATTCAGTCATGCGGGCAATGATATCCCGCTGCGAGAAGCCTCCCTGGGCAGCGAGAGCTCCTTCCCTGCGCTGCCCTTGAGCTGCTCCAGCCTGCATCTGGCCATTTTGCAGCTCCACAGGGATACCCGCACCCGGGGCCGGGTCCTTCTGCCCCGGGCACATCCAGGGTGGGAGATACGGGATCGCTTTGGGAAGCGGCATTTTATTTACTCTATTATTGTTGGTGTTTTCCTCCTCTTCCCCAAGGCGCTAATGGCTGGGCAGGGGGGAGCAGGGTAATTCCCACCTGCGGGAAGTGGCACCTGCAGGATGAATGAACGGTCCAGCCCCATCCTCTCCCTCCCTACGCGGGGGTACCCACACTCCATACAGCAGCACCCCATACAGCACATAGGGGGGATGCGCACCGAGCACCCTAGGGCAAGACCCCCCTCAATACCCGCTTCCCCCCCACCGGTGCAGAGGGGCCCGATCCCAGCCGGGGGCCCGGAGCTCTTACCGGAGCGGCGGTCGGGGCGGCAGAGGCTGCCAGCTTGGGCTCCGGCGGCTTTATCTCCCCGGGAGGGGCCCACCTATTGACGGCGGCAGCGCAATGCAGCGGCCCCCCCGCACTACGGCAATGCGGTACCGGGCGGGGGAGGAGGAGGAGGAGGAGGAGGAGGAGCGCCGGGGGGAGAAGGAGGAGGAGGGAGGGAGCGGGGCGAGGCGGGGAGAGAGAGGATGGGGATGGGAGGGAAGGTGGAGGGATGAATGATAAAGGGATGAAGGAAGATGGAGGGATAGAAAAAATGGAGGGATGGAAGAAATGAATAGGTGGGGGAGCGATGGGTGGAGGATAGAGGGATGGGAAAAACAGAGGGATGGGGAAAATGGAGAGGTGGAAAGAAGGTGGAAGGATAGGTGGTAAAGGGATCGGAAGAAGATGGAGGGATGGGAAAAATGGAGGGATGGGTGATAAAGATAGGAAGATGGAGAAGAATAGGAAGCAGGTTGAAGGATGGGTGATGAAGGGATGGAGGAAGATGGAGGGATGGGAAAAAATGGAGGGATGAGAAAAATTGAGAGGTGGGGAAGAGATGAAGGGGTAGAAGATGGAGGGATGGGAAGATAGAGGTCAGAGGGAGATAGCAGGATGGAAGATAGATGAATAGGAGGAAGGTAGGAGGATCAAAGATAGAAAGATGAGAGAGATGGAAGAGGAAGTCATGAGAGGGAGATGGAGAGATTGGAGATACAGGGATGGGAGAAAGATACAGGAATAGAGGGAGATGGAAGGAAGGTATTTTTGGAAGACAGGGGATATGATGGAAGTGCCGGCCCAGGGGGAGTGACACAGATGAAGGCCAAGTGGGGCATGGACCCCCTCTGGTAGCCTGGGGGAGAAGGGATAGGGCTGGGATTGGATGGGGCCCAGGACCACCAGGTACCCAGCCCTTGCTCTGTCCCCCTGGGACCACTGGTACAAAAGGGCTGGTTTCCCACATGTCCCTGCATGGCACACAGGGCAAACACACATATTGGCTGCTCAGGGTTTAATAACAGCATCTTATTTAATGGGCTTCAAGTCCTCCAAGGACAAGGAAACCATAAGCAATCTCCTTCAGTAACACCATGAAACTTTCTTTGCATAAAACCAAATGACACACAGTGGTCAGAATATTTATCCCAGTGTCAGCTGCACAATCACAAGGCTAACACAAAATCTGTGTCCCAAAATATAAGTCAGAATAAAGCTAATTTTGCATTGAGCTATGTAATTTTATGGCCCAGTCCATGCTCCCAGTGAATACAACAGCTCAATCAGGTACTCTTAGGTGCACTTATGAAGGGACTTACCTTCCTAATCCAAGGGTTATAAACTTACACATCATGTAAATGCCACTGACCTCTCATTAACACTTAAAAGGAGACTTTGTTTCTTTGTGAATGTTAAGAGTTCATTGGTATTTTCTTAGAAAGATGATAGCAAAGATATCTTTTACTTCTCTACAGCATTCCTCGTGCAACACAAACGCACTGAGCGCCAGGAAAAACAAACTTCCAAGAGGAAAGCTTTGAGAATTAAAAGGGATTGACCCAGCCTTGAGTTGGGATAGGAGCCGTAGTGTTACCCGAGGTCTGCATGTGCTGGGGACAGACACCAAGTGCGATAACACAGAGGAGGGATGGGTATAGGAATCCCTTATTCTCTGTATCCATATTTCAGTGCTTTGCCAAGAAATAATGCCCCATTTTTACACAAGAGCTACAAGCAGCCTGGGAACTGCCCTCAGCAGGGCTGCATTTGCTAATGAAGGCTTCAGCCTTAGTGGAGATGGAGTAAATCCCAGATCCCTCTCTTTGAGCTATGTGAGCATGTGATGGAGCTCTCCTCTCTGCACTAAAGGGAATTTGAACTCTCACCCTTTTCCCAGGCAGGGATAAGAGAAGCGGGCAGTGCACCATGCTTTACTTGTACAATGAAACAGAGCCTGATGGCCCACGGGACTATAAATAGTATGGACACGAGTAGGAGAGGGGCTGATGGGCCTGGCTAATCCTGGCTCTGTTAAGCCACTTTATTCCCAGCCTCCAAGAAGCTTAAAGCCACAGTGGTGTGCCCAGAGAAACAGGTTCCACCAAACATACGTGATCCCTATGGACCACCAGGATCAATTTTCACACCCAAGTGGAACCATCTTCCCTCTTGGAAATCAGTGGGAATGTGTCCTTAAACGTTCAGCTATGTAAAAGAAGAGACTGGAGCAGGCAGAATCTGAGGGTGGCTGAATTTTAGCACCTTGTTCCCATCCATCTGGCTTCAGATTCAGGTCCCAGCTGAAACGATTCCCATGTATCCTATTTAGGCTTCATTTGCCCATCCCAAACATCATCACCAAATGGTTTGAGGTCACTTACGAAAACACAATCCCCCACCAAAGGGATGGGCAGGATGCACACCTCATACCCCTTTCACCATCACTTCAACCCCATCCAGCCCCACAGCCCCAAGGTTAAGATCTGATGCTTTAAGCTAAGCATTCCCTTTTCCCAGCCATAATAATAGAGATTTCTATTTTTTCCCCCCAAAGAGGCCCTGGGAGAGTGAGGAATCCGCAGTGCCGGTAATTTGTATGTATCTGGGATATGAACACCCCAGGCTGTCTGCCTGGATTTGCCTTCACACCGGGGGTGTTTCCTCCCGCGAGTAACATGTTCAGCTGAGCACTCGTGGCTTGTCACTATAAAATGCAGCAGGTCTGCTCTGGAGGTGGGGTTTGGGCAGAGAACACTTCCCAAGGGATGCCAGCCCTGATGCTGCTCCAGAAGCCTGGCTCTCACTGGGGAGAAGTTGGGGCTGGACATAGGAATAGCTGTAAATTGGTAGCTTTTTCCCCCTCTTTCCCATGCAAAGCAATAGAGAAATTTTCCCTGAAAGGAGAAAATGCAGCACCTCCTGCCATAGCTATTGGAAAAGCAGATCAGAGGCATGTAGGGCAGTGGCTGTCCTCTAAAGGGCAGCTTCATGGAAGTGGGGGAATGCTGCTAGGCTGTCAGCTCCTTCCACACCACGTTTGGAGGCTTTGCAGAGACTTTGCACCCACACCAAGACACTGAACATCCTCCCCTCATCTATCAGAGTGGTTTGGGTTGGAAGGGACCTCAAAGCTCATCCACAAGGAGGGACACCTTCCACTGGAGCAGCTTGCTCCATGCCCCATCCAACCTGGCCTTGAGCACTGAAGGAATGGGGCAGCCACAGCTTCTCTGGGCACTCTGTGCCAGTGCCTCAGCACCCTCACAGGGAAGAGCTTCTGCCTCAGAGCTCATCTCAATCTCCCCTCTGTCAGGTTAAAGCCATTCCCCTTGTTCTGTCCCTATAGGACCTTGTCAAAGGTCCCCTCTAGGTTTCTTGTATCCCCTTTAGGCACTGGGAGATGCTCTGAGGTACTCCTTGAAGACAAAAGATGAAGGCAGAAACGATGGGAGCAAAAGCCAGGGGAAAGAGGAGGAAGGGGAGTATCTTGAGGTCCTGCACTCAGCATATGCAGTGCTGATACCTTTAAATTGGAGCCAGGGGGTTAAAAATAAGCTTTGGAAGGGATAACAAGATGTCCAAGCCCTCCATCCACTTGGCCAGCTGGGGACGGTGTCTGGTGACACCCCTGATGGGACAGCAGCACACCTCATGCAGGGCATACTGCACCCAAGGACCCACTGTGGTGCACAGCTCCAGATGTGCCATGGGGATGCTCCTTCAGAAACCCTTTTTCTACCAAATGGCTGAGTTATGGGGTCAAGACATGGAAACCCCTCTTTTGTAGAAAAGCCACATCCCATCCCTGGTGTCTGTAAACCCCTAAATCTCAGCTCTGCCATGGGAAGCCTTTGGTGCCATGGGTTCAAAGGCAGCTCCTGGTACCCACATTACCCTCAGAGCAGAGGAGGACAGCTTCTCCTTTTAGATGATTTAATAACAGCCAGACATGGGGTGAAATTCCTCCTCCGGTGGTACCTCCGTACCATCCTCTATTAAAGTACTACATGTAAGCAGAGGGTGTTGCTAAGGCTTAGCTGATTTTGGTCTATTCTCCTACTGAGGTGGCACTTGGATCACTTTGTTGCATATACCCCACGCAGTCAGGTAAAATGTGCTCCTCAAGTGTTGTGCTTAAGGAAAGCCTCCCCTTGCATTTCCAGGACATCCCCTTTTCCTATTTAAACATGACCAGACAAGGGAAGATGCTCAAGTACCTGTGCCGGGTCACAACACAACCATGGGTCTGGCTTCACAGTTGCTCTTGCTGTGTACTCTGAGGCTGCAAAGGCATTGGGGAAAGAGGAAGAGATGGACCTAATGAAGGACCCAGGGTGAACATCTGGGCTATTCTTCATCCATAGGTGGCAGCAGCTGCCTGTGCTGGACGGATGCTTCCACATCCCAAACTTAGCCATGAGCAGCACAAGGAACAGCCAGAATGCAGCACAGGAGTAGAAGTGCTGAGCTACAGGTTGTACCTGCTCCTTACTCTGCAGAGAGAGGTCCTCTACACAGGGGGAATTCAGGAACTCACGCAGTTGTGCTGGACCAGGCTCTACAGCAATACGGGGAACTCAAGTGGGGCTGTTGGGCAACTTTCTCACCACTGACCCAATTCCTGAAGCCATTGGGATGCCACATCACCACACGGAATCCTGTAGCAGCATTAAGCCTTGCTGGCTGGGCACTGGGATGCTCCAGAATACCCAAGATTCACTAACACCCATCTGTGATGTCCTGCGAGGGCTGGAGGAGTCCAGAGGCTGCAGGTTGTTCAGCTCTGCCCCTCTGAAGGCTTCCAGATGTTTCTGTCAAATACAACAGTAACACAAAAAGGCTATTTCCCACAGCACATGCAACCAGCAGGTAACAAAACCAAGGTACCAGCTGTGACATGGAGCCCAGAGAACCGGATTGAAAACAAAAAGAAACCAGAAAGTCACAGTAAATTAAGGAGAGTTACAGACACCTCAGAGGCTCTAAATCAAACAGAAAATCTATCCAAACCTTGTCACCGGCTGGTTTTTAAAACTACTGATTCCTGATCCACACAGATGAAATGCATCTTCCTTTCTTCAACACACCCAGGATAAGCTTCATCTTAGGAAGCCAGACTCAGCTGCTCAGTCCTTGCATCACCCTTATGGTCCTTCTGAAGACCCACTCCATCCCACACACATCTTTTCTGTAGAAGAGGGACCAAAACTGAACCCAGTATTCCAGGGATGGATGGAGAAGCACTGAGTAGGATGATGCCTTCCCTCTCTCTGTTGGTGATGCCCTTGTTGACGTAACCCTGTATCCTGCAGCCTTTCTGAAGGCTTTTTCCCTCTAAAACATTTTCTCTCAGACCGCTACAGCCCAGAACCCCTATAATAATCGATATTTATTGCCTTTTACTCTAATTTTAAAGGTAATATCAGGTCGTTACCGCTCGAATCAGCTTCTACCCAAGTATCATGGAGAGTGCCCGTGGCCGGACAGGGGATACGGAGGAAGGGCATGGAGCATCCCTAATCCCCAACGCTCAGCACTACAAACGCACCGCCGGACAAGCCCCGTTTCCCGCGGGAAAAGAGCGTGCGCGGCCGCGCCCCCACCCCCTGATTGGTGGAGAGCTCCCAGGGGCGTGGCCATATGCCAAATAAGGATCCGTCAGGGGGCGGGGCCTGCAG
>JASSUY010037528.1:36972-73129 GCA_032466535.1 Forpus xanthops | reverse complement strand
CACTTGTTCCAACAGTTCCATGTCCTTTTTATGTTGAGGACACCAGAACTGCACACAATATTCCACGTGAGGTCTCATGATAGCAGAGTAGAGGAGCAGGATCACATCCCCCATTCTGCTGGTCACACTCCTTTTGATGCAGCCCAGGATACTGTTGGCTTTCTGGGCAGCAAGAGCACACTGCCGCTCATGTTCGTTCTCTAATTGACCAGCACCCCCAAGTCCTTCACCTCAGGGCTGCTCTGAATCTTAATTAAGAGAAGTTGAGAGTATCATGACTTTAGGAGACAGGAACAAAACGGGAAGAATACAGGGAATTCTGAAAGAAGGAAGACATAACAGTGGTTGTAAGATAACAGAAGCTGTTGAGGAGTAGTAAAATGAGTGGAATGCCTTGAGAAGCTTAAGAGGTTAATGACGTACAGCTATGAGTGGATGGAGTTTGCATGGACCCCTTTACTTATCTCAAATCTGATCCAATTGCAGCCTAGTTCTAAAGAAAAAGCCTATAAATAAGTACAAGAATGTTAGTGAATCGTGCTATGTTCTCATGGTTTGTGATGTAACCAGCAGTTCTTGATGAAATTACAACTGCCGTGTGCACACTCACCTGCTATTTGCTCCATATTACCAATAGTAAATAAACTGCATATTAGAATTCAAGATGACCTGTTCATGCCAAATGAATTCATCTTGCCCACTGGCTGCCCTAATTTAAAGCATATGTATCAATTTAAATCCTGTTGCTTCCATACCTTAAGCTACTGTTTAGATTTTTGCTTCATCAGTATTCTTTGCCATTTTGAATGGATATGTAGTTTGCTGTGGGCCTGGGTCAAAAGCGTTATGTGATAGTGGTTTCTTTTTGTTTGTTTTTGTTTTGGTTGGTTGGTTGCTTTGGGGTTTTTGGTGTGGAAGGTGGTGGAGGAGTAGAAATGAGGTGGATTATGGTGTCATTATACAGCATATACACCCATCACCTGAAACCAAGAGAAATCATTATGTTTGTTGTTTTACATGCGAAGTCTTCATTATAATCAAAGGAAGTTTAATTGTAAAAAAGGTGGGTTCCTTGTTCAGTGAAAATGCAACTTAAGTCATGAGAGCTGTTGTATGATAGTGTATTTCCCATACAGCAGTGTAAGTCTCATAGAACACAGATGGAAATTTTCAGGTTTTCCCAGATTTCTAAGGGTTGAATTTTATATGTGAAGTAGAATTTTCCAGAAGAAGAAATTAAAAAAAAAACATCAGAGCCCTATGTCAGACTCCAAAGAACATATTTAGGCCTCTAAATAAGTAGCCTGGGCTTTTCAAAGGTGTTGAGCCCTGCCAACCCCCACTACTCTTAGAATATAGCTTCTAGGATACAGACTGATCGTCATTAGACTGCATATTCTTGCAAAGAAATACTAAGAATATGCAGTAGGTCAAAGTGGCTTCTTATCTTTGTACAGAGATAAGGGCTGCTGTTCCTCGTAGGAAACAGCGTCTTAGAAGCGGAAGGCTGCAGTTCTTATCATTCAAGTATGTGCCATAAGGGGGTAAAAATAGGGACGCTGAGGATAAGAAAATTGAAACCAAGGCACCTGCTACCCACAGAAGGAAACTTGGGAAAGAAATATGGCTGAGAATCTCTTATCTTTTGAATATTGCAGATCTTCACTTATAGGCGTAAATAATTTGCCAGTAAAAGCCTGTGAGGTTATTGATGTGAGAAAAGGCTTGCAGGATTTAGACTTCTGACTTTATCATGCTGACTAAATTCGGTTTACTGAGTTTTACAGTAGTTGAAAATGTAAGAGTTGGCTGAACAAAATAGATTTCAGTACCTGTTAAACATTTGCAGGACATCCTAAATCCCCAGTGAGAATCCTTTCGTTTGTGACGTAAACAGAGCTGCTCAAACAGAAAAGTTGAAAAAGGTATGTAAATTGTATCACTGTTGCCAAATAATGCACAATCAATTCAATCTCACAATACTTTAATCCAGTATTCATTTTGCCATGATATATATAATGCAGGCTATTTACAATGATTGCCATTCTTTAAATGCCAGTTTTCCTTTAAAACAAGCAGCAGCAACAACAACCAGGCCCATACCCTGCTCCAAACATTGTTTGCAAGGATTTTCATTTATATCACTAATGTACAGATTTACACGTAACAGAAAAAGTGGGTATTCTTACTCTTAGAGATTCTGCTTTGTATACTACCTGCAGCCACATTCTGCCACTTTCATCCCTTCGTAGTTGTATATCAAAGTGGGCACACCAGCATCATCCTTATAAAGAATGGAGATTGAATCCAGTTTGGTTGGAACACAACAGGCCTTGGAAGCTTTCTTTGGGTTTTGGAGGTGCACCAGCGTTTGGACAATAGCATGTTTTGTTGGGGTAACATTATCTGTCAGAGGGAAGAAACAACCTCCTTTACACTCAAAAGCCTCATAATCTTTCGGTGCAATGATCCAGGAATCCCAACCAATCTCCTCAAAATTGACATGGAGGGAAGTTCTCCGGCAGTGGTTGGCTCCGATGCTTCTCTTGGTTCTGGAGGAGTGCTGGTGGTGCCCAGTAATGGCCTTTTCCTCTCCCTGTTCTAGCTCTTCAGATGAAGTGTTGTTCTTCCCTAATTTCTTCAGCACACTTTCTTGTTCATGAACAATCATCTCTCGGAGCTCCACTTTGGTCTCTTTTGTCCCATTGCTGCGGTCATTGGAGAACACTATTAACAGGGGCAGATTTTTAGTATCAGGGTTAACACTGATAGAGAACTTTCCACAAGTGAAACCACCCAGAGCCTTACTCTCTGTAACAACCTCTAGCTTGTTTTTAGTCTTCAGTTTGTCTGCCCTGACCCATCTTCTCACAGCGCTGGACACTTCAAATATCTTCCAACCACACTCCTGGATATTGTGGGAGACAAGGAAAGATTTGGTACTTTCTGGGTTTTCCCAGTGGTCACCACCTAGAACATCATAAATGACCATGCTGCCTTCCAGCTTAGAGGGAGACGCAACTTCCCTGTGACAGGAGATATATATTCTCAGTTCAGCTCTGGTGATTTCCTCATATCGTGGAATAGAGATGTTGAAGAGCAAGATGTGTTTCTGAAATGGATTTTCTTCTGGTGAAGCTAAAGAAACAACATCTGCAATAGGAAATGAAAACATGGTTACAGTGCTTCTGACTAAGTAACTTGCTTTTAGAAGACTCAAGATGTATTTTGGAGGTGCAAAAAGAGCTTGGCTATCCAGTGCTAAAAATTATAATAAAATACCATCTTCTGGCCAACTTTCAAGGGCAGAGAGTGGAAAGAAGAAATGGAGGTCCCTGGTGTTGGTAATGTTTTCACCAAGATTGCATGGTCAGATGAGTACAAGGAGAGGAGCGTAAGAGTCTGCTTAGAACAAGCTGTGGATGATACTCATTAAGTACATAAATAAGGCATCTGGGGAGTGTTCAGATTTAGTGATTTCCTAAAGAGATTTTTACACAAAAAATTCCTGAAAAACCCTATGAATTTCCTACTTATCATCATGCAAGGGGATGTACTGCTCTCCTAACAGAAATGTGTTCTGTATATTTAAGTGACTCAAAGAACTAACTGAGCTGAAGCTTTTGTTGTCTTCAGATAACTCTGAAAGCAGGATTTATTACTGGGAGTTTGGGGAAATAGAAAAGTTTTTGAAAATCCTGAATTGACACTTTAGGGTCTATCTAAATTGGGACTTGGTGAGAAACAGCTTTTCTTGTTCAGGTCCCAGTCCGTTCCAGACTGGACACACTGAGCTTTTGTGGTTTTGTTTATGTTTTTTTTTTTTTTTTCTTTTCCTGCAGAATTATATGCAGTACCATCAACTCTGCCTTGGGAGGGGGAAGTACTTGGATGAAAGATCAGATTGATAGTATTTAAAAGTCATCATTGACTGATGTCTATTTGATGGTCAATGTAACATAAGTACTCAATCATGACTGGGTTTTAGGGCAGTTTTAATCAGCTAATGTTGATACTTCTTCACAGAGTTTACCCACTAAAACAGAGAAGAGAGTGAGATATGAAAACTATAATCTAGCTCATTCTGTTTAGTTTTCTTTCCATTTCAGAACTAGGGACACTAGTTTAGGAATTTGAAGTTCTCCCTAGTGCTCTTACTTCTGTATGTCTGTTTTCATATAAACAGAAGCTTTATTTCTCCCTATCTCATTTTTATCACAAGAATTGCATTTATTTATTTTTTTACTTCTTCCTTTCATGGAGCTTTTAAGAAATCTATTTAATGTTACACAGACAGAGATCTTGATTTATTTTTGGTTGACACAAACTTGACTACCCATTTCCATATAAATCTTTCCAATCTAACCCAGAATTTTGGTGGAGCACTGCTGTTCCCTGCTTGGATCCCTAGACACATTTCTTGGTTGGCTGCTGTGGTTTTTAAAGAAGAGCCCCCCTGAGAGAAGAGCTCTGTAGCATGGATGTCTCAGTTGCAGATTATGAAAAATTTGCATTCTAGCATTAAAACTCAGCTCCAAAATCTAGTTTTTAGAAACATTATTCACATAAACCCTCTTACTCAGTGCATCGTCTCAGTTGATGCACTTGAGAGCATTGTACAGTGAAAATATCAAAGAAGAAAATAAAAGGTAATTGTATTTTTTAAAGTTTGAAGAAACCCTAAAAAGCAAGACTGCAATCTAAAATTTTAATCTATTTTATTTCTAAATAATCAGTGGCAGTTTGGCACTCAGTTCCCTCTGAATATCAAAAGAATCTGAGTGCCTCTTGTTCATGTAATTCTTCAAAAATTCTAGTCCACTTATTTAGGACTTTTCCTACCTTCAGTACTGAAGCTCCTTACGATATTGGATGCTGGGATGGAGGACTTGTCTGCAGTATATCTGTTGTATAAATCAATCATGAACTGTGGTGGTTCTTCTTTGGTCTTCACTTGTGAGGGGACTCTTGACAAATTCAAACTCCTTAGTAAATCCGTCTTCATATTCTCCAGGAAAGATTTAAAGTCGAAATGAGTCTCACCTTCCACTTCCTCAGGATCATGAAAGTGTGCATCAGACTTTCCCATAACTTGTAAATTGTTCCAGTCTTCCAAAGGCTTGCCTCTTGTCAAACAGGCAATGATGTTGAAAACAGACAGTGCAGCTAATACCCCAAAATAATGCATTTCTTCTATATTTGCTTTCTCGTGGAGAGACAAGAGGATAAGGGTATTTTAGCTGTTTAAAAGTCTTGTTTCATTACAGACCAAGAAAAGGAGATGGAAGGCAAATAACTGGAATACCCTTTGCAAATCACTTTCTTGTGTTCTTTTTGCAGTCTGCTTCAAACCCCAGCCTCTTGTCAGTTGTCAAGCAGATTGGTTGTACACTTGCCCTTATCAGAGTCATTGATGCCATGCTTCAGCTTCTGTTATCTAGCAAAGCTCTTAGTTAATGAAGATTCTGTAAACATCTGACAAACACATGTGGCTGGTGGGAAGGACATTGTATATTGTAAAGAATCCACATTTCACTTTAGGGTCATCATTGCTTAATTACACTCTTCTATCACTTCCTTGCCAAACACAGAGAAGCCTTCTCAGGGATGTGGAAAATTATACTGTTTTCATCACTACTAGAAAATAGAGATCTAGGAAAAAAAAATACTCTTATTAGCTATTAGTAAAGAACATCTCACAAATCTTTATTACAGTCCTGTCACGTATTGTCAGAGAATCCTTGATCATTTGATGGAGACTTGCGATTCTGCAAGACATGATCTTACGACAGTGCAAACAACCTTAAAACTTCTTCCCGTTTATCAGCCAAGAGCAATTATTTGTATACAGTGAAATATCTGTTTTGTGTCAAGTTCTCTTCATGGTGCTTTCAGGCTTGTCCATTTTTAGTTTGATTCCTTTGGAGTATGGGAATTTAGTCTTGTTTTTATAGTATCTTATGTAATATATTTCTTAGATTCTTGATGGTCAGTCCAGTCCAAGAACAACCAGTTATTATTTCAGTGACCTTCTCAGGCCACATGGAAAGTTAAAGGTCTCTTTGAAGATACAGATTCTCCATGAAGATACTGTTAAGAATAGGCCAAGGCAAAAATACAAGATTCATGACAGAATTTCTCATGATAGAGAAGAAAAAACTCTAGCTTATTTGTAGACAAAAATGTCACTTGCTGTTTACCTTAATGAATGCATTATGATTCAATCTAATGATACATAAGTGTTTTATCTCTACTCTTAATGTATCATTTTTTCCTAAGCACAACTCAGTCCATACTCTACATGCTTCATAAAGTCTAAATGGTATTATGAGCTTTTACATTACAAAAATCTAATTGCAAAGATTTTGTCCTTTCTGCCATTGTTCTGTAGTTTTCTAGCAGTGTATGCACAGCATTTGAAGCGACCCCAGACTTTTCAATTACTCACTTTATGTGTCTGTTCTAAGTGTCACCTGGGATACAAGATCCTTCTTAATTATGTTCCTATGATGTGAAAACAGAAAGAATGAGAACCTCCCATATGAAGACAGGCTGAGAAAGTTGGGGCTGTTCAGCGTGGAGAAAAGAAGGCTGCATGGAGACCTCATAGCAGCCTTCCAGTATCTGAAGGGGGCCTGTAAGGATGCTAGGGAGGGACTCTTCATTAGAGGCTATATGATAGGAAAAGGGATAATGGGTTAAAACTTTAACAGGGGAGTTTAGATTGGATATAAGGAGAAAGTTCTTTACTGTAAGGATGGTGAGGCACTGGAATGGGTTGCCCAAGGAAGTTGTGAATGCTCCGTCGCTGGCGGTGTTCAAGGCCGGACTGGATAACGACTTTGGTGACATGTATTAGTGGGAGGTGTCCTTGCCCATGGCAGTGTAGTCGGAACTAGATGATCTTTAGATCCTTTCCAACCCTAACTATTATAGGATTCTGTGATTTAGCATTGATCCTGGTCTCCTGTGTAGCAAAACTGTTACGTTTTACTCAAGGCCTTTTTGTTTCCTACCTGTGTGCAGAGCACAATTGTGTTTGGCTAAAACATAACTTTTTATGCATCTCCAGAATTTATCTGAAGATGTCAAAGGATCAAAGGTTTCTTCAATTTTTGTAGCACTTACTCTAAAAGATTACACATAAAAACCCCACAGTGCTTCATTTATTATTTCATTGTGCCTGGCTTTGTCTTCTAGACATGAGTTCTTGTAGCTTTCTGGTTGGCTTAAGGAGTCCCATAGCACTGGCATTTTTTCTGTCAGAGTACTTGTACAGTGTAATCAAGCTCCTTCCCAGTTTGCTTTCTGATAAACAGATTAACAGATTGTGCTTTTTAGACACAGTATAAGACATTTGCTTTAGCTGTTTTTGTTTCCTTTCTGTGTCTCTTGCAGAGTTTGAATAAGTTTTTGAAAAGATGAACACTGGGGCTATGCATAGTTTTCTAGCGGCAGTCCACCAGTGCCGTATGCAGAAATAAAATCTCCATTCCTTATGTGGTTCACTGTGTGTATCTTTTCATAGCTTTTATTAGCTCTCTTTATATAGCATCACCCTGGATGCTTATACGTTGCCATAAATCCATGATAGCCACAAAAACTGTTTGAAGACTTATGGCTTTCAAGGATGCTGTCTTTTACGCAATAGGTGAAGCTTCCACTCCTTGTGCTTAGGTACCAAGTTCTGTATCTGTCTACCTTAAAATGAATTTTCATTACATAAAGTACTAGCTAGCTCAAGTGATCTATATAAATACCTCTCTCCTAAAGACAGTCTTCTGCAAATTGTGTGGAGGGAGTTATATACAGAATTCCAGTTCATATGTAAAGATGTCAAATAGTGTCGGGCCAAGTGTCAGCTTTACAGAAACTTTACAGTGAACAGTTTCATTCAGTGGCAATTCCTTTTAAAAGCTGCCATTTTAGGTTTGGCAGTGAGACAGTTGTTAATTCATATGATACAAATATATTAATATTTTCCGATGGTTTAATTATGCAGCCTTGTGCAAATGAGTTGAATTATTCCACAAAACCCTATAGCTGTTGCTATTACCTCTGGAGATTAAACTGTGGCCTCGAAGGGTGAAATTGAATTTGTTTTAGAAAAAAAAAGTCCTTAACACTTTGCTGGGTAGTATCAGCTGTTCTCTGCTTTTAGCTGTGTCTTGAACCATCTCATATTAGTATATCCTCAATTCTTTTAGGTTTAGTTAGTGGAATTATCTTGCCTGATATCTTAAGTGTTTGTCAACAGTAATATTCTCTAGAAACTTATATATTCTTTGGAATGGTTTATAGGATGTTCATAGAAATCAAAAGATCTGTTGGAACCAAGAAAGTAACGGGATCAGTGTCTTCCAGCAGCTCCTGACTGCATTTGTGCTGTTCAAATGCAAAGTTTCCTTCTCTAGAGGAAGATCAGACACGCAGATACCAAAAAAACCAGAAAACAGTGTCTTAAACAATTAAATTAATAGCTATTTAAAAACTTGTTCACATTATACAATTAACTGGTATAGGTGAACTTCAAATGAAATAAACTTTACTAATAATAGAATTGTATTGATTGTGTAGTAATGGTATGCCTTGAGAGCTATGCCACTTACAGGTATAATTTTGTTTTGCCAATCCTAAATTACATAGTTTTGCAAAAAAACTTTTAAATGCAGACTAAACCTTTCAGGGTTACAAGCATCCTGTAAGTATAGGAGTAGCATTTTCTCTTATGTCCTATAGACCTTATAACAGATCATAGGATGGTATCTCTTTCCTAATTGCATGTGTCAGTACACCTTAGAAAGGAAGTTTATACCCAAGAACTAGTTGAAGATGTAGAAAAGATTCCTTAAGGAAAACAAAAAGCAATAGATAAGAACATAAACACAATAGGCTGATGTGTCATGCTGTTCAGAGTTGGTGCTAAATGGGAGCAAGGCTAAACCTACAGAAAAGAGTAGATTTTCACAGAGAACAGGAATGGCAATAACTTAAGCCACTTTGAAAAGTTTTATGCTTATGGCTGTTTGTAGGGATAAATGATGGATTTCTTAGAGCTTTTAATTATTTCTTTATGACTTAGCATGACTTTGTCATCTGTAGTTGATTTTCTCATGATTTATAGGAACACAAGATTCTACATTTTTAAGGGAGATTTCTAACAGCAACAGTTTACAAAGGTTTTCCCAGTAGTTTCAGTGTAAATCACTGTAGTACTTTGGGAGAAGAAGAAATGCCTAGCTGGATCCATGATCTTTTGTCAGTCATAACTGGCAGTCACTACAAGGTGCTTTAGAACTATCTACTTCTTATTGTGAACTGTTTAGGAAGAATTAGCAAGAACTGCTGTGAGCGTAACCATGCAGAAACTCCTGTACACATTAAGTCTTGCTTTTATGCAAGTTAGCAGGAAGTACCACATTTACACATCTCTGTTCTCTCACATGAGTATGGAATATTGGTGGCAGAAGTCACCTAGCACCTTAGCAGCATAGCAGCCTGCCATTTAGGCAGTCATTAGAAGTTAGTATGTGTAGTATCCTTCCCCTAAAAAAATACAGCTCTTAATGGGGTGAGTTGCAGAAGGTTAGGCTGTCTCTTGAGGAGAAAACACTCTGTATCTTACACTCTGCTATCTCAAAGTTTCAGAAGAAGTTTCTTCTGCTCCTGGTCTGCCTGTGCTACTGTACAGCAGCTGGGTGAAAATGGAGTATGTGGCAAGTGTGTCCTGGCATGCAGGGACACTGAGAAATAGGATTGACAGGCACAGTAATGGAACATCAGCTCTTAAAGGAGAGCTGAAGTTAAAAGGGCTACCATAAATCTTTCAACAGAGGATTGTACAGGAGTTAGAGGGATACTGAGACTTTATTTCTATAAAGACTTCTAACAGAACCACTGCCAAATATTGTGTCCCATTTTGATGTTCCATGTTGGAAAGGAGAGTTAATGAAAGTTCTGGAAAGAGTTCAGAAAAGAGCTGTGAGAAATTGTTTTGAGGATTAGAATAAGAAATCAAAGTATCTATTTAAAATCCTAGCCAAAATGTAATTTGACTCTGCTCTATATACTAAAAATACACAGTGAAAGTGTTTTGGATAATAGATAAAAGGGATCTAATAAAATAGGTTACAGTAAGATCCAGTGAATGAAAACTGAAGCTCAGCAAATTCAGGATTAAGCCACTGCATATGAACAAAGAGCACTAGCTTTTGGAACAACTACTTGTAGTCCAGTAGATATATTCTATCACATGAAATCTTTAAAGCCAAATTTATGCATGTTTTTCAAAGATATTCCCAAGCTCCAAACAGAAGTTCCATAATGCATGGTGCAGAAACTACTGAGCAAGGTTCTTTTATCTATACTGTGCAGGAGGTCAGTTTAAATGATCATAGTATTTCCTTCTGTCTTTAATCTATTGAGGTGCATTATGATGAGCTTAACATGTATTTGCATGTTTCCATCTAATTAACAGAACATAACCGAGTGCATTTAGAGAAAGAAAATTCAACTATTTTTAGATACTACTGTACCTTTAATTTATTAGCTTTTGTTAAAAGCATGTAACAATCTAGAGGATATAAAGTATAATTTACAAAAATATAAATCTTGGTTATTTTATTTTTAGTATTTCAACATATTACTATGTAGTATGTGTTACTTAGGGAATATGTTTAACAACCTGAAATGATCCAACAAACCAAAAGTGTAGGATGTTACATGTCTTTTGTAGAACAAATTATATATTAGGGAAGGGTAACCAAAAATGGCTATATTAACGTACTTTTTATATGGAAGCTTATGCAGTGCACTATACTTGAATCCTGAAGAAACTATACATTTTAAGCCCTTTATTACAGCATTTTCAGTATAAATATGCAAATTTAGAGTATGAGTGGTTTAGGCAAAAGATTTTGATTTGTGTACGAAAGTGATAGCCTAAAAGAAGCCTGCCTCTGCAAGTTCACTTCCCATCTTCTTGGTTAACTGAAAAGATAAAATAGTCAAAAAAAAAAAAAAAAGCATATAAAATGTATTTTAGTCCTTTGATTATGGAAAACTGTACACTTAAATTTCTTGCTAAACTCCAGGTTTCTTGGCTGGGTGGGTTAGGAAGGTATTTGTGAAAGTACTGAATTCCTGGAAGATCAATATGAAAGAAAAATGAACACAGTAAAACATATTCTTCCAGGTGAGCATGTGGATCATTTTAATCTCTCTGCATGCTTTGTGTAGAGGAACTGTAGGCTTGCATTCATTCAACAGCACAAGTGGATTCTTTTCCTGTTTGCAATGTTCCCAATGTAGTTGGGCAGGGTCTGCAGGTCTTCTTAAAGATGTGTTTGTATGAATTTATCGGCAGGCACAAGTTTCAACCGACATATTGGGATATACCTTTAAAACAACATTTTTGTTCTCATCTAAGAACAGGACACTGAGTGAGCTCATTTTGTCAGGGACACAGCAGGGTTCTGGGATGCCAGGAATGATTCCTACTGCTTTTACGATGCTCTGGATTGTAGCATGATTTGATGGCCGGACAATCTAGAATAGAGAAAGAAATAGTTATAATTTCATTTATGAACAGTCACTTTCAGAGATGGACATGGAATATGACACCACTTATGCTGTTTTATTGCTCAAAAAAAGTGAATAGATTTGACTGAGTCACAGGGTGATGAAGCAAAATCAGTCTCACACTTCCAGCTTTCTTATGCAGGATGTATTCGAAATATTTTGTGTCCCTTATGCTGCCTTCCATAAATACCAGAGGAGGGCACTGGTGGCACAGCTAGCCTCAGCAGCCTGTAGCAAGAACGTCCCTGACTGCGCCTACAAGATACTGGAGACAGGCACACAGCAGAAAAGGACTCAGGTGGGAATGCTTCTCAGTCATAGGATATTATCTTTTGTTTTCTTAACCTCTTGTCAGACTTGGAAAATTGGCTACTGTAAGTATTTCCAAACTAACCACCCTTATGTTCCAGTATTTCTTCTCATATACACTAACCTGGAATTAGTTACTTTTTCCTGGAGTAAAGAGTGCTCCAGAAGTAGTGTCCACAGGGGGGAGTTAGTCTAGAACAGTAGAACAATCTGACAGGGCTTCTCTGATCGTAACCCCAGGACAAACAAGTTCTTCATCCCTGTAGTCTTTGCTTCCCTCTGCCTTCCTCACCAGGCTTCCCTCCTTCCCCTAGCTATTCTCAAAGTGGAGAAGAAAATAAAAGGCTGGGAAGTTAGGAAATGTGTGAAGTGAGTTTTGATGACAGCTTTACATCTACATATTTTTCAGGGTACTGAGCCACAATTTTATGTAATAATTTTATATAGTAAACAGATACTGTTTAGTATATAAAATTCTTATATAAAACAGTATATAAACAGTATACTGTTTAGTAGTTAAATATAAATTTTAGTTTTTTTTTTTTTGGCTTTTATTCACAAGCTATACTTGACCCTTATAGTCCAAGGAACAGAAGAGTACTAAACAGTTTTCACCACTTCTGTTGCTTGAGGGATATACAGTCAAGCAGAGGTTTACTGGTGGCAGAGTAACAGCCTTCCTTTCCCACTGCCTCAGTGGAATGCATATGCATATGGAATGTATATGCTCCAGGTATATGAGGTGATAGTATGGCATGCAACCCATCATTGAGGCTGAAGCTTCAGTGACTCCTGTTCAGCTGTCATGTTTGAATACAGTCCCAGCAAATGAGTACAGTAAGAGTAGGAAAATAGTGTTAGTCCAATCAGGCTTTTTGCTACAGTTTCACAAGTTTGCTGCATAGATCTGGTATATGTGGTACACAAAATCTTTCATCATTATTGGTACATAGCTGAATATTGGGTGGAAAATGACATCTGTGGAAAAAAAAAAAAACAGACTTTGCACATCTCCACGTGGAAGCAGATGAGAATAATTAATGTCTCCCATATCTTCTCTGTTTTTCAAATAATAATTTAGTATATGCAAAATGTGATTTTTCATTTCAACATGAAAAGTTATGCAGACCGTGGATGCTATTTTATGATAATTCAGTTTTGATACATTTGCTTTAAGTGTAACATATCAGATTGAAACCTTGATTGCTATTAAGAGTTTTAGATTTTCCTTGACTAAAGCAACCTCATTTGAGCCATTACAAGGAAGAACTATGAAATCTGTCCTTGATCCTTCAGGCCTTCAAGACAGCGTCCCCATAACCAAGTCCCAACAAGGGCCTCCTTCTGGAAAGTGCCTTTCTGTAATTAGCATGTGTTGGCATAACTAGCAACAGCTTTCTCTCTTATGCTGCCCTTCATCTTTAGATTTCAAAGCTGTCTGCAGACAAGCAGTGGTGAATTAGTCTCTCAGCTGCTTTTGTGAAGTAGAAATAAGCTTCTACCCACATTGGCCATGTCAGCAAATCTGGACAGCAAGAGAGAGACAGATGTAGCTTTCTTGTGTTTAAGCAACTGCAGTTTAGAAATTCAAAGAACTAGAGTTCCTAGAATTTAATTCTTACTTTAACCTTTACGAAAAACCTCCTGACGTATTCCTAGCCCCTTTATTATTTCATGTTGTTTCTTGAAATAGTCACAGATCCTAATGTGCTACTGAAGCAGAATTTGTTGACCCTATACAGCAGATAGCCATCATTACCTGTACTGACAGTTACTGACTTACAGGATCCTACTAGGATCTTCCCCAGCTATGCAGTCTCTAGCATCTACAAGGAACAAATAGATGTGAGCAGTCTAGCATGAACAGCTGTCTACCAAGACAACAGCAGGTGTTTACACTATGCACAAAAATTCTTATAGAGAAAAATACTTATTATGGTCTATTACTCCATGCAGAGTATGGCTGCCTGAGCCCTACATCCACAGCAGAGCCAGGGAGCACACCCGTCCCACAGCCAGCCAGGCTCTGAATTTTCCAGCCATTCTGGAAACCTGGCAGGACTGTTCAGTGACTGTGGGCTAGGCTTCATATTTATCCTTTGCACTGATGTGCTAACATGGAAAGCTTTAAATAATGAGTTGAATGCCCAGTAGAGATGGCACTGGGAAAATGCTACTGTTTTAAATGCTGGCTGCTAAGTTATGTACAGCAGGCCAGGTTCTGCTCTTGCTTAACCTCTAGGACGATTCCAGTTCAGGAACATTTTGGGCCTGAGAAAGTTGAATGATGGCGATGAGGCCAAAAAGCAATTGAACAGCAGGTCTGAAATACTTTAGAACCTTCCCTTCTGCCTGGTTTACACACCTTTTAAAGTCTGTTTTATCATGCATTTGTGCCTCAACATCCTTTTCCCCCCTCTATGTTAATAAGTAATATTTCTTAGCTTCAGGAAAGTTTTGTTTTCAGGTTTGAATTCAACTCTGAAAGTGAAACTTATGAACTGATACAAGAATTAAATCAAGAGAATTCTAGTTACTGTAGACCAGAGAAAGGATATGTTCGCATCTACATCTACCATATGAAGGACTAGCATTTGATTTGGCAAATGCAACAGTGCAACCAGTCATGATTAACCGTATAAACCAGACTTCCCTCTCACAGTTCAGGGAGTAAGAACTTCAGCAGTAAAGTAGGTGAACTTGCTGTAACAAGATTTGTACCAGAGCTGGTTTGTATCTAGATCAAGAATTGTGGTTATTAAAGTAGATGTGCAGAGTGATGTGCTGATACTTTACAAAAATAATTATACCACGTGATGATTCTCAATATGCCAGGTATATTTCTATCTCCACAGTTCTAAAAGAGTACCTTGGAAACCTGCTATCCATCACAGGTTGACTGTGCAGATCAAATGAATAACCTTAATCTTTGGATTAGGATCCTAAATCAAAGCCTTTGATTTAGGAGTGCCAATATCATATGCATGTTTTCCTTGACTAGGGATTATATGCAAGAACAAAAGCTATTTTGCCCTCTATAGTATTTAACATTTCTTATGCTCTCACCTGGAGCTTGAATCATGCTGAT
Source organism: Forpus xanthops (assembly GCA_032466535.1). Taxonomy (NCBI): domain Eukaryota; kingdom Metazoa; phylum Chordata; class Aves; order Psittaciformes; family Psittacidae; genus Forpus; species Forpus xanthops. The sequence goes on along the minus strand of JASSUY010037528.1, from coordinate 58,152 downwards.
GTCCTAGTTACTTCTGTTCATTTGGAAGCAGTAATTTTAAAGGTTAGAGTTATGAACCTGTTTCTTCTTTTTTTTTAACCTCTGCTTAAAAATATAAAGCTAACAAAAACCAGACCTCTTCCAAATCAAACCCAATCAAAGACTGTGTCAAACCAAAAATCCTCCAATCTATGTATCCGTGATTTAGTTTTAAATTTCTGGTTGGTTTTGTTTGTTTTAGGGTGGGTTTTTTTTTTTTGGCACTAAGATCCTAGTGTGCCCATATTCACTTATCTAGAAAACAAGCTTCAAAATGCGAACTAAACTGTTTTGGTTTTTTTTTTTTTTTTACAAGGGAATCTTTATTCTATAGGAAGTATACTATTTCTAGGTAAGACATCAAGCTTATTTGACTATTTCAGCTAGAAAGAGATCCACTCTTTTTTGCTTCTTTCAGTTTTTATGGTGTGCTGCTTTTCTCAAGGGAAGCCAGATGTATTTATTGTAGGTTTTGGGGTTTGTTTTGCTTTGGTATGTGTGAATGGTGTATTAGACTGTGGTTCTATGGCAAATGACCCATATTATTCCCAGGCTGTATTTTGTTTTGGATTAGTTAAATGGTGATTGTGTTGCACATGATCTCTTTATTTTATGACAAAAAAATTGAAGTTGTACATGAGCCTGTGCATGCTTTAATTTTTACCAGACTGTGTATCAGTTTATGTGTACGTGGTTCAGAATTGGCCAGCTACACAAGAACATGTGGTCAGATTTGTATACCCTTACAGTGATGTCTGGACTTCCACTGTTCCTGGACTTAAACTAGCCTGCATATCTACTCTTTCTGAAATCATACTACCTATTTCAACATGAACATTCATCAGTCTCCCTTTATGTAAAGTAGGGTAGATTCCTATCTCAAAGCTTCAAAATTCTCGCCTATAAAACACTATACATTATTTCTGTTCTGAGTGATGGCATGCAAAAATGTTAGTAAAATAAATAATGAGGCCACTTGTAGGTAGATTTGCAAAATATTTACAGTTTCTAAACATGCAGGTTATGCAGTACTTTAAATCCTCCCCTCCCCCAGTACTTGAAAGCACTATCAAATGCCAGTAATTCTTGCACTACATGGGATTGCCAGAATTTCTACTTCACGCCATAGAGCAAGTGAGTGGGAGTGAGCCAGATTGAAATTCCATTGGAACAGGAGTTCATGTTTGTCTCTCTATTAACAAATTTCACACTGCCTCTATAGGAGGAATTCAGTATGCTAATTTTAGAGTGTTACAGACAGCTATGTGGCATTTCCTGCCACACAAAATAAATTGATGTTCTTGTTCCAGCAGGATTGTCTTGAGAATTTAGTAAAATAAAGAAACACCAGAGAATTCTGAGACACTATCAGCTTAACCAGTGTTATTATTTTCAAAGTGACAAGCAGTTTCTTAAAGTTAAAAATACCTCAGTGTCACTACTGTGCATTTTTCTCCTGAGGTATTAGCAGCGGAATTCAAAAACACTCTGATAGAGTACCTTGCTTATTATTAGCATTTAATACTACCACAACAGAGTAGCTTGATAGTTTATAGTGTGTAACCGTATTGTAATAAGCTACATAAATCTTCATGTTATGGTTTCAAGATATAAGATGAACAATCATAAGATAAACCTGAGATTTTTTTTTTTATTCTTCAGATTACTTTTATAGATAACTTGGGATCTTTTTGCACTCATAAATACATCAATGAAAACAATATTGTTTAAATTATTTAGGCTCAAAAAGGCAACAGAAAGAATACAGTAAAAGAGGTAAAATATAAAGGAAAATCTAACTAAAGGAGTTAGTTGGATAAGCAGTACAGTTGATCTACTCTTTGTAAACTGACAGAAACAAAAAGGCATACTACCTTGGGCATTGGAAATTCACATGCCCCTGCACAGTAGTAGGCATCAAATGATTTGGGAGATATGATCCATTCATTCCAGCCAATGTCAGCAAAGTCAACTTTCATGTATCTTCTTGAACAAATCCTCGGCTCATTCCATTGTTTTCGCCTTGCTTTCTTCATTGTTTTCTCATCGAAATTTAGCACCTGAGACTTTGTAAGTGTTTCTGTATTTTCTTGCCCTTTTCTCCTTCGGTCTTTGCGTGAAGCTTTTGGTTTCAAGGATTTGTAAGCATTCTCCCATATGTCATGTTTGTTATATTTATTGTTATAATCTACTTCTGGCAACTCATTGTTCTGAATAGAGCTAGAGAAGTATGTATCCCTCCTCACTCGAGTATCAGTAGAAGCATTAGGGGATAGATTTGGGTCCCCATCATTGGAAGGGAATGGATCATAACGCTGTAGAGTGACTGCCACACTATTAGGTTCAGAGATTGCAAGATCATTAGCATAAACTAGTATATAAGGTAAATGACTGGTGACGTGTTCAGGGAAGCCCTTGTGTTTCTCTCCAGAATCAAGCTCAGTGCAGAGAATAAGCTCTCCAGCCCGTTTTGATTCTTTTATGATGTGTGAAATGTCCTTTGCATGCCAAGCCCCTCGTCTTTGAAGAAACATGGTGATGTTCCCTTTCACTAGTCCATAGGCAGAATTCTGGTGAATGCTTTGGAAAATGAGGTTGAGCCGCAGAATTGGAGGCAGGTGAAGGAGGCGGCAGGATGAGTTCTTGGATCGTTTACAAAACACTTCCTGGTGCCGAGGGCGCTTGTCAGCATAGAAGTGAAAGGTGGCAGCAAGGATCATCTCTGAATCCTGCATGGATGTCAGATTGAAGCAGTACAAGGGCTTCTGGGCCAAGAATTCTAAAAAAAGGCAAGGCAAACATGGATAAATACCTGAGACCAAAAAACATAGTGAAACCTTTATTACTATATAAGTGAATTAACAAATTTTGCTTTTCACTTACCCACTTCAGATGAGTTCATATAGTAAGCTTGTCACTTCAGCTTAAAACCATGGTGAAGAAGTGGAGGAAAAAACCCTAACGATATTCAACAGCAATACTACAATAACATCTGGACTGTGCAACACACTGGGCACCTTTTGTTTACATTAGGGATAAAACTCATCCCAGAGATTTCCAGTTTCAGACTGCTTCTCATTTAGCCAGGAAGGAAAAGCAATCCTTGCTTCTATTTCTTTTATAAAAAAGTCAAGCTCAGAGAAGCTTTCAGATTTGTCAGTGACAGAACTCAGAATGGTACCCTACTCAGTACACTAGTTGAAAACAAATTCTACAGTTAATAGTCAAGATGATCCAATCTAAAGATGACCGCAAAGATTCCTGAAAGGTCTCTGGGTGCTTACTGTGTGGTAATATGAAGTTCATCATCTGTTAATAGTGCACAAGAGATGTTTCAGGAGGCTGGAAGTAAGCAGTACAACACATTTTGAAGGCCATTACTCTTAGGAGCAATTGTCCTTTTCAGAATGCATCATGAAGGAGCTTTGTTTCCAAGCGCTGTGAAGCCTACTTGGTTCCTAATACTTGTGTTTTGATCTACTTGAAGTTAGTGGCAACTATTGTTGAATAGGAGGTGACTCTCAAAATTCAAACTCCATTTGGCGTAACTTCTTTAACTAGTTGAACAAGTTCTGCTCAGGTTACATCTCTACCCTCCTCTCAAGGAAGATGAGCAATTTTACACTAATAACTGTTTACACCATGTTTATGTAAACAGTAGAAACCTAAGAGATAACCTGTGTTAATATGTAATCCCAGGATCAAAAAGACCATGCCTCCACAGTCTATCATGGTGAAAAGTTGCCTTTCATTATTATTTTTTTCCTTAAACTGGCTCAAGAATATACAAGAAAGTGGCGGTAGGACCAAGAAATGATTCCTGTTCTTCCAAGCTCAGACTGGTACTTGGAATGCATCAAAGGACTACAGTAGATAAGTTCTCATCTTTAGTTAACCCAAGAGGGCAAACACCCTGGCATCTCTTTTTGATATATCTGGAAGTTCTCTGGCAGCAGGGAGAAGAAAAGGGAGAAAACCAACAAACCCAGCAGACAGTCTTCACAGAAACACTTAGGTTTGTTTTTCAATGCACTGGGCATGATGAGCCACAGAAATTCTGGCAAGAACAGAAAGGCAGTACTATTAACTTCTGCCTGTCAGAATGTTCTTTCTTTTAAGCACACTTTCATTTAAAAGTAGAAATTAATGGTGCTATGTCTCAGTAAATTGGTGCTTGCTATCTTCCAGTTCGTGCTGCACAGAACCATTGTTTGAACTAAATCACAGCAGGTTAGGACTCTCATTAATCCCAGGCCCACATAGTCTGAAAGTACACGTGTTCAAGTATGCAGTTTCTGTCTATTGCATATGTATTTTTTTCCTGACACAGTAAAGTGAAACAGTATTCTGTGATGAGAAACTATTTGTTTCTGTCAGTTCAGGACAGGATTCCTATCAGTAAACTTCTAATCAACACTATCTTACATACAGATGCTCATACTATGAAAAAAATTAGAAGTTTAGATTCTTTTTAAGTCTTTGAAGCTTAGGATATCCACAAAGCTGTTAGCCTATTTTTCAGGCCAAGGAAGAGAATAAGTGTAGTAATTCTTGTACAACAACGAGCTGTTATTAAAGTTTGCTCCTCTCAGAAGGCATATTTTTCTAAAAAAAGAAGTCCATCTACTGCCTCTCCCCACCTGAGCTGTGTACAGTTTAACTTTTTAATACTTTCTTTTAGTCATAGAGTGCTCCTAGCACCATCAGTTCTATAGTTATGATTATGAAGCATATTCATTGCTGGGCTAAAGGCATTTCAAATGCCAGTGTCCCGGGGTTTCAGATCAGAATGTAAACTTGCAGTGATAGCTCAGAGAAAGTGCGTTTTAATTCTTCTAAATTAATTTGGCATTCTGAAGTGAACAAACCCTTCAAAGTCAAAATTATTTGTAGAATAGGACAAGAATCTCAATCTGCACCTACTGAAAAGCCAGAAGCTTGGAAGTACAGGCTGTTCAGGAAACTAGGATCAAGTTTGAGGTGGAGCAGCCATGTTTATCATACTGCATCAGATGTCTCAGGCTTTTACCAACCTGTCAACCAAGCATTGTTACATTTTCCAGCTCTACTCTGAGTTGAACTATGCTAGCTGTGTACATTAAAGTTACTAATATTTTGCTCACTGATCACTGTAGCCAGCTTCAAGTTAGGAATACAGCCAGGATGTGTGGAGCATACACACAAGAGGGAAAAAAAAAAAAAGGCAAGTGGCCAAGGAAAGAAAATATTAGCATTTAAGTATGTGATCCACATAGGAGAATGTTGCATTGCCGTAAGAGAAGATTGGCAAAACAGATTTGCATGTTATTCCTGATAACACATTTGTGAGAAAGACATATGCAGAGAAACTAATTTAACATGTATTAAACTATGAAATTATGTTAAAGTAAGGCTCTAGAGGCCAGAATTACAGTTTCCTGGGTAATCTTGATTTGGTTTTCTTGCACATATGCATTATAATATATACTTAATTAAATATCTGCTCTTTTCTGCTATTCACCAAAGCCTTTGCTTCATTTAGCACAGAGGATGGATAGTGCTGGGGAAATGAGCCTGAGCTGCAGAAGCCCATTTATGGGGAAGTTTCATGGCTTAGGCAGCATATTGCTGCCAGGAACACCAACATCTCCAGTCGCAGCAACCTAAGTGAGCTAGTACAATCATGGAATCACAGACTGGTTAGGGTTGGAAGGGACCTTAAAGACCATTTAGTTTCAAACCCCTGCCTCAGGAAGGGACATTTTGTACTACCTTCATATTTCACCTTTGGTCACAAAGCGCTTACGGCTTGACTGTGTAGCTACCTTCAGCCAATTGGTGCTGTTTTCTAAAGCTACAAAGTTCCCTGGAAAGCACCTACAGAAAAATAAAAAAGAAGGTGAGAAATTATTTCACAGACTGTCTCCCAGCTCTTTGTCAGAGACATAATAAACTCTTGCAAACATTCACAGACGTGGGCTGAGAGAAGGTCATCAGATGTTTGTAAAGCAGCCTTTCTGAAGTGATATATACTGCTAAAGAAACGTGAAGAAGTTGTATCTGGAATATGTGCAAATAGCACACGCATGTATATAGCAGGTGCCTCACACAGAATATGGAGAAATAACACATATTCAGTAACCCAGTCAACACCATCTACACCCTACAAGGCATATCTAGGATGGCAATATAACTGTGTAGTTGAGGAGATCTCAATAATGTGTAAGACAAAGGAGCAAACTAAGTCTGGGCTGACATCTTGTGCCTTGGGAGCGCTCCTGTTGACAATCGTAGCTAACACTGATGCTTGAGCATCCCTTAACAAAGAGCTTCAAGCTGTGGGGTAGGAATAGAAAGTTGCAGATTTTCTGAAAGATACATGTCTAAAAAAAAGATAAAGAAGCCCATTACTTAGGATAATGAAAACTATTGTATGTGTAGTCAGTTCTGATTATCTCAGTGGTATTAGAATTCTCATCCATATGAGAATTCTCACCCTCCACATGTCTTGCTAGATAAAACATACCAAGTTCTTTCAGAAGAAAATTATTCTTTCACCAGAACTTCTTAGGGGAGATAAATGAAGACATTCTGCCAGATAAGGCTCTTCTCCCCTCCCTCTCGTGTCATTCTATAGTTCATTTCAGACTGTTCATTAGTAGGTTGATGAATTGCAAAGAAATACAATTTATTGTTATAACAAAGGAACATTGCAGAGGAGCTTCTGCTTTCATGCCATGTCACTGGGGAGGGGTGGGATCCAGTAGATAAAATACACAGATGGGACACTAGGGCTTTGGACATGGGTGTGCTTTATTTCCATTATATGGAAAGACAAGTTACTTCCAGGCATCTCTGGCTTGGTTTCATGATCTGACAGATAAGCAAAATAATATTGGTTTGTAATTGGTCAGTACAGTCTATTTTAGTGTTTAAAAAGAGAATTTAAATCACTTGGATGCAAGTAACTTGTTCAGCAAATCAACTGAAAAATTAAGAAAGAATATAGTGCAATTCTTGTGCTCTTCCCAAATCACTCTTGTGGTCCAGGGCTTTACTTGGGTAGCAGCCAGTATCAGCAGCTCAGTTCACAGAGAAATGAGTGGTAGCAGGAGGTCATGCAATAACCACCCACAATGGAAGTTCCTTTCCAACCCCTCTTAGCAGCTGCTAGCTAATGAGCTAGAGCATGATTATTTCTCTCCCAAATGTCTGTAGTTGTTTTCTAAACATTTTCATTTGCCACTTATCCTTCAGTGGGATCTCTCCCTCCCTGAATATGAGTATTTTTAATGTTACATTTGACATAGGGTAGAAATTAAGTTGGGGGTGCTCTAGAGAATATGATTTATTGTGCAATTGTAGCCTCAACCACTGAATGCTGCATTGTATTCTATGTATGAAACAAATGTAGGCTAGCTAGACTGAAACTCACAAAAGCAAATTTTGAATTCAGCTATCAGATATGCCCATTACAAAATGCATATTTCTGGCAGTGTAAGAAAAATTATATTCTAGAAACTGATTTAATTCCTCTTTTAAGAGCTAAGTTGTCAGCTGTATTCTGTAAGAGTTAACCAAAGAAAGAAGTTTTCCAGTAAAGATAGTTTGGGTTTCCTTAGCACAGGACAACTACGCAAACCTCTTCTTTATTACTTTGAAGGAAGACTAGGATAAGGAAAGTGCAGTTTTGACAGAGTGTGTGTGCTCTTCCACCCTCTCCATCAAACTAAGCAAAGCTATGGAAAGGGAGATCAGACGTGCGCCTTTTCAGGTCTGGGCAGTGCCTCGGACGCAGAGTCCGAGTAGTTCTGGGCGGCCCCGCAGGCGGCACTCTTCCGACAGAGCGGGAGGCGAGCCTGCGGCCGGAGCGGACCTGCCGCTGGAGCACTCGCGGCTACGTTTGTGCTCCAACTGTCTCTGAAGAGGTCTTGCGACCCATGCAATCTGCCCTGGGAACAGCCCTTCTTTTGCCGATGGTCTGCATCCACAGCAACCGCGGCTTTCTGAAGGAACATAACTTGTTGCAGATTCCCTTGGGAGAGGGAAGAGAGGCGGGGAGGTGGGAAGCAGCCCGCAGAGCGCAGACATCAGGTCAGAATGGTTAGCAAGGATGCCTCCAGCGTGACACCCCGTGCAGTCAGTGACAACCTCGGCGCAAACCCGTTACTGTAAAGCGAAAGAGGAACGAGGGCCCCAGATGTGCCCCCCCGCCCCGCCCGTCTTACCCGGCTTTGCTTTGAAGCTCCGCACAGTGTTGCCATCGCCGGGCCGGTTTCCTTCCCGATTGTACTTCTCATAGAGTTTAAGCATGTGGACAGCTACCATGTCCTGAGCGATGCTGCCCAACGCAGGCGGCGGCGAGGAGCCCCCGCGGGGGTCACTGCCGTGGGAGGGCGAGTCCCGGGGGGCTGGCGGCGGGACGGGGCAGGCGGGCAGGCTGCCGGCGCCCTCCCCCGCAGGCGAGAGGCAGCCCACATGGCCCAGGGCCCACAGCAGGAGGCAGCAGGTCAGGCGGCTGGCCATCGGCGGGGCGGATGCTGCGGGGCTGCCGGGCAGAGAGCGGCGGCGGCTTGGGCGCTGACTGCGTCTGGGTCTCCCCGTTGGCCCTGCCGCACCGGGGCAAGGGGGCGGCGGGGACGGGGAGAAAGGGAGGAGAGAGGGTGAGGGCGGCCCCCCCCGCCCCCCCCCACCGGTGATGCCGCCTCCTCCGGGCCAATCCCCGGGCCCGGGGGTGAGGAGGTGCGGACCGGGGGTGACGGTGCGGAGAGACTCGCAGGAAGGGACGATGCGTTACTCCAATGTAGAGCTTCCCCGCTCTTTAAAGAGTAGCGGGGAAAGCATCTGAAGTAATCAGTGCACAGTCGCTGATTGGAGACATATGTCACCGCCGCCGCTGTGGCAGCGAGCACTGCGGCAAGACGGCACCTTGGCTGCCTGCGCCAGCAGGGATTGCGGGGGAGTGGGCGTGTCTTGAAAATTATTTCTAAGATATAGAAACAAATAGATAACAAGCGGGCAGGCAGGCGGTGGGAAAGTGCAGGTGGGTGGCGGGACATCATGAGAAGGAAAGGGTGTGCACGTAAGTGCGGAAAGAAGTGGAAGAGCCTTCTTCTGTTTAGGTCGGCAGGGCTGACAGTGCTGTCATGGAAAGGCAACGCTGTAAATAGTGTTTGTTTCAAGGACCCGGGAGAAAACAGAAGTTCTCGGTGCGTCCAGACTCTGGAAGACCCGATGTGAGCTAGGCAGGAGAGTGACAAGGGTCACTGATAATTTCAACTATATTAAATAATAGGGGTTAAAGGGGCTGTGCATGGGTAAACTTTCGTCATTGGGCTATTTCTGTGTGTGATCTGAAGGAGAATACTGGTGTGAATTTCTGGAGGATTTACATGGCTTAGGTCGGAGGGGGTTGATTTAAAAGTGAATGGTGCATGTTGGGCTTATTCACCATGTGACACAGGTAGTTCTGAATCATAGTTTATAGTCACCCAGCGGGTATAAATGCTGCTATAATGAATAGCAGTTTTAAAGACAACTTATAAGGAGAGTGGTATATTTTAAGGGAATTTGTTCATTCTACCTCCTTTTTTTAAAGGTTGTCCTCCAGTAGCCAAGGCAGTTAACTTTTCTCAGAGAATATACAATGCAGTAAGGGAAAATTGTTGCTGTGTATAACACAATTCTTTTGTGAATTTTTAACCTTGGAGTGTAGATTCTGAGCAGATACTATTGAAAGACTCTGAACCACAAGACTGTAGTTTTGGATCATGGCAAAGAAAGGTTTGATTCATTTTTAAAGTTAGCACCAGGCCACGTTGCTCTCTGCCTTTGAATGTATGAAACAAACAATTTGCAAATACAAATTTGCCCAAATGTACGTTGCTAAAGTATCAAACCTCCTATTAATTAATCTTTGCCTATAAATAAGCCAAACCATCCTTTGATGCTGGGTTGTTTTTTTTTTTTTTTTTCTCCATGGTAGCATGCTCATGACCTCCACTGGGGGTGTGAGCAAACCTTTTGTTGTTTGTGGTTTTTGTCTGTACTGTTTCTATACAATCAAGGTCCTGTGAAAAGGAGGAAGAGGCAGCAGGAGGTAGGAACAAGCTGGGCTATTTTGGACCAATGTCCCATTAAAATGTTCTCTCTCTCCTTAACTCACTCCAAATTCCTATTCAGGCATACACTTTGTATCAGTCTTTAACCTGCACTAAAACCTGTAGGACACTGATACTTTGACATTGTTGGAAAGAATTAAAGAATCAACCAGGGATGACTAATATTTCTTGCCTTATTTTATTGCAGAACAGCAGGAATTCAAAGTCTTTAAAGCTCTGGTACTTTGACTCTTTTATGCAGCTGAGATGATGAAATAAAAATGTGTTTGGTAAAGGAATTCAAATTAGCACTGGGTCACATAATTCCCCTGTTCTGAATATGGCCAATCAATGGCATCTCTAAGGCATCTAGAGGCAAGAGCTATGCAATTTCTGCTCATGCAGAATAATATTCCTAGCGTGGAAATTTCTGCTAATTAAAGCTCTTGCCAAGTAGAGTCTTTTTTTTTTTTTTTCTTCTTTGCAAGCCAGGATGTGGAGAGAGTCTCCCCTACAGTCAAACCAATGCAGTCAAGGTTTTAAACTGCAGATATAAGCTTCCTGCTAAAATTATTGTGATATAAGTAGTGTTAGATACGTTAAATAACAGCTTATGCATGAAAAAAAAAAAACCACAAAACAAAACAAAACAAAAAAAAAAAACCAAAACAAAACCAAACCAAAACCAACCCTAAATAACGTTTAGTTATTGAATTATAGACATCTATACAAAAGAACTATTGTGACCTGTGTTTGTGTTTTGTAGAACATAATGTGGGAAATGCATAGCAAATGTATAAGAGGGGCCACCAGGGCACAATGATTAGTATTTATTCTTTTTGTTCTAGGGTAAAGTAACTTATTAACTCCCTTTAGGGTTAGAGCTATCTATATTGAAACAGTGTTGCCTGATTTTATTTTTAATGATAAAGTCAGTAACCAAGATAATAAAGCTACAATTCCAGGGAAGTTAGTGAAACAAATTATTGCTGGATTTGAGCTTAAGTCCGAATTCTGGTTACTACTTACTGTAGGATAGCTCATTCATTTTTTTCACTCACAAAAATACCTTACTATGGGTCATGCTACATAATTAGCTAGGATCATACAAGACAATTCCTTAAGTACATAATTTATTAGTTAGAAATCAACTGAATTAAATGCATTGAGCTGCAGGTTCTCATAGAAACTGTTGGCAGAACTCTAAAAACTCTTTCCACATTCAATCCAAAATCACATGGTGTGACAAGAATATATGGTTAGTAAAAAGGCTTTTTTTTTTTTGTTTAGTTTTCCTGAACAATAGTGAAATTATCTTAGTACCCCAAAAAGAACAAAGAATCATGGCAGCATGTAGTTGTTAGAGCAAGCAGAGTGCTCAGAGCTGATCCAAGGGCCCTGGAAGACTCTTACAAGTTTCGCATGTCAGACAGTGCTTTGTTCTTTGCAAGAAAAACTTTGCCTCTTCAGAAGCATCACTCACTGTCCCAGTCCATTCCCTCAGCTCAAGAACAAGCTCTTGTCTTGGATTTCCATTCTGGATCCACACTTCCTCACATTCCAGTCTGTTGCAAGAACAGTGTTTCCCCCTGCCAGATACCCCATCCTTCATCTTTAGTGACAAAAGTTTTTTTTTTTTGTCTATCTTGATTTGCCTCTATTCACATCCTACCACACTGTTAATGGTGCATAATAACGGAAAGTAGCAAACTGGAAACCAAGATGCACAGACTCAGTCCAGTTAGCATCATTTGTCCCACCCTACTGTAGATATCCTGTCATTGTTTGAAAGATGTCTCCTCACTGGGGCAGGATGCATTACAAGTGTCTGGCCATAGTGCTTTCTGGGATACATACCCTCTTCTTCCATGGGAGAGAGAAGCCACAAGCTATGCAGGAGAATGAGAGCACAATGCAATCAAACCACTCAGCTTGTGGCTGAAGCAAAAGTAGACAGATTTAGACAGGAAAGGGGGTAGGGTTTTAAATCCAATTTCCTGTTCAAAAGCATTTTTAAAGAAGTATTTCAGGCAGCCCTAGGCACCAGTCTTGTTCCAGCCAGAAACCTATAGGGCTTTGAATTCCCTGTCCTTTTGCTCAGTTTGTTTCCTAGGCAGCAAAGACTCTTACTGAGGTCGGTGTTCAATACAAGTTCAGAGCTCAGCCTGATGCACTTAACAGGCAAGATCGATACCCACAGAGCAACGGTTGCCAGTGTAAACACTAGAGCTTTTCAAGAGAAGAAGTGGGAATGGAGACAAGTTAGATAGGCTTGGTGAGACTGCATCATGCCATTATAGATCCTGCGTCAGTGCTAAGGTGGCCAGCAGTAATACGCATCTTCTGACTTCTGTTTACAAGTGGAATTTGAAGGCTGTGGAAAGAGGGTGGGGTAAAGGCAGCAGCATCTGGGAACCATTGGTGACCACAGCTGGTTTTTCAAAGATCATTTTGCAAATTGGGTTGGGATCTCTCCAGGATTTTCTTGGTCTGAGTAATGCTGCAGATGAGAGGAGGATGTATTGTGCTGATAGTACAGAAAGGTTTCTGCACAATGGTGGACTAGACAAATATTGGGGATATAGAAGCGTGATGAGCAGCTGCTGACCAGTAGGTGGCAAGCGTGCCCCTAAGTCAAGGCATCCACTGCCCTCCTGTTTTGTATGGAACGCTATCGGGCTCTTAGGGTGACAGTTGGGATCACTTATGATCCTGTAGCATTTTCCCAAAGAGTAGAACTGGCAAGTAGCCTCAGTGTTTCCAGCTTGCATAGTCATAGCTTTCTAATCTTTTTGATACTTTTAGCTAGCTTCCTGCATCGGGCTCGTGGGAGAACCTGTCCCAGTGAGGTATACTAGGTTCTCACAGGTCTCCCCCAAGCTATGACAGTTGCTTTCTTAGAATCATAGGATCACAGTAGGATTTGGGTTAAATCGTCTAGTTCCAGCCCCCTTGCATGGGCAGGGACACCTTCCACTAGACCAGCTTATGCAAAGCCCCGTCCAACCTGGCCTTAATCACTGCCAGGGAGCCACAACTTCTCTGAGCAACCTGTTTTTAATTGGTAGTGACAGAGAACTCAGAACAAGAATTATATTTTCATTAATATTTAAGACTTATATGCTATTTTTATTTCAAAACAAAAGAAATTGTTGTGTTTTGGTTTCCTACAGACTTGGATACAGATCCTTTTTTTTTTTTTTTTCTTTGAAATGTAGTATGTTTTCTCTGCAAGAATAAGTGGTTCTCATGCTCTTTCCTGAAGGGGCAACAATGCAGTTATGAGTAAAGGCAACTATGAATGTAGTAAAGCCTGACTCAGATCAGTGGTGTCTCTTCCATAGATGTAACTTGGTGTTTTCGTTTCAGAGTGTTTTAAATATTGTGGGATGAAAGATGCTGCAGATATTTAAACAGAGCTGATCCTCCTCTGAGGTAGGATGAAGAATGAAATGATCTCCTGTAAAGATTTTAGTTCTGAAAAATTCTGTAGTTCTATTAGTGGAAAGGATGATATTTTATACTAATAAAAAGAAATTGAATTAAATAAATATGGCAGATATGTTAGGGCATTTCCTCTCTGTAAAAACTTGCCAAGCATCTGTGTTTGACACTAAATCTATATTACATCTCTAAGCTTCTCTTAGTCTGCATGAGATGCAGGAGCATTTTCTTGCTTAGGTCTATTTGTCATCTTTCTAGAGCATGTGCTCTTTGCTCCACCACCAGGGAAATGAGAGTGTGTGGCCTTACTATTGTAATTGTCCGGATCCATGCTGACAGTCTTCCCTCAACCCTGCAAATACTGCAAAATACATACATGCATTCTTTCCCTGAGCAAGTGTTCTGAATGTGGAATTACTCAGGATGGATGAAAGTAAAGAGATTGAGAGGTTTTGACAAAAGGTTTCCAAGCTTTTTGCTTTTTTGTTTGGTTTTTTTTTGCTGTTTACTTTCATTTTTTTGTTTGCTTTTTTGTTTTTCTTAATGAAATAAAACTTCTACAGCAAATATGTAGTTCCATGCAAAAGAGTAAATGCACATGCATGTTATTTTGACCATGATTCTGTACCTCTGTGTTGGTATTTTTGTTTGTTTGTTGGTTTGTTTGTGTTTGGTTTTTTTAGTAGGTTAGGATGCTTTTAGGAGTACAGGATCCATTTGTAACTTTGTTCTCAGTGGTAATCATATAATGGCCATGATGATCAGAGTCAAGGCAAGATCTGAGAGTGTGTGTTATATGTTGCATTAGATAAGTAACGTAGGAAGGCTGAAAGTTCTTCTGAATTTTGAAGCCATACTTGTTGGCCTAATGAGAGCTATTGCCTCTATCTGTCTTGCTTCTGAATCCGTTAAGCCTCTTCTTGTTTCTTACTCTGTGTAAGCACTTAGCTTCCTCTTCAGGCATTTCAACAATTCAGCAGAATTTATTTCTCCAGATGCATCTTTTCCATATGTCCTCGATCTATAGGCATCTTCCTCATTTTCTCAGATTCAGCATTTTCAAAGGGAGATACCAACACCTCTCGCCTTTTTCTGAGGAAATCCTATTCTGTCCTTCAGCCTTTATCAGTAACGTGCATGAGTGGGTCAGTGCATAGCGCTAGTTTTCCTGAGGATTTTAGCATTCAGCTGTCTCATTTGAAAGAGTTACTCAGCTTATCATCCTATACTGTATTCAATATGCTTTAAAAAATTAATATTCAACACAGAAAGTGACCAGAGCTCAAATGGTGTTTTTATTCTGATTTCCATAGACAGAATCCAGAGTAGTAAACAGAATTCACACATTGTGTATAAACTGACTCCACAGATCATTGCTGTGTCATTTGGGTTCATGTGGGTATTTTGCTTTTTGTAAAAGAATACTAAGGGGATGTTTTCTGTTTTTCTTTTATACTAAGTTGTGGGCCAAAATGTAATGTCATTGCATTAACTTTGGAGTTGCACCCAAGATGAATTTGGCCTTGTCAGTTGTTAAATTCTTGCTATGATTGATCTCAGCTTGCTCAGAGAGGAATCGTGCCAGACAAGCAACCACAGAAATCATCAGTTGAAACTCCACCAGAATTCTCATTCCCTGTAAATTGAAAAATAAAGCTTTGAAATAAAGTGCTTTGTTCTTCAATCTCACACTAACTTTTCATTAATGTTATAGAAGTCTTAAGCTATTAAGAATGGCTTGAAGTACTTAAGTGAAGGAAAATACAATCATGATTCTAAATGAGGTATCATACCACACTTCTTGGCATCTTGTAGCATCTTATCTCTGATATTTCCAGTTGCAAATTTCATTACCCTCCACAACCATTTATCGTAGACATACATAATATAAGTAAATTAAAACCTATTCTTGCATATTAGTTTTATGTATTCAAAACCACCCATCATCCATATGAATGACACAATATGAACACTTTCCCAGCTCTTCCTTTTGAACTCTATGCAGAGGATTTTTTTTCCACAGAAAGAAGAAATACCAGAAATTCCATAAGGCTCACTTGAAATTGCTTTATAGCAAATCAATAAAAAACTCATAGATAAATATTGGAGCAGAAGAATCATTAAACTAGTACCAGATTATTTTTTTTCAGTACTTAGAGGTATAACTGCATGTGACTTCAATGGATTCCTACTCTGAAAAGCTGTTCTTCTGATATGACTTTTTATATTACTAATACACCAGAGGAATAAAAGGCAAAATCAGATACTGCCATTAGTAATCATTGGGTTAGTCAGTATTGGATTAAAAGAACTGCTGATCTAATAGCATGGCAATCCCTTTATGCATCCCTACTGGCATTACATGTTTATGGTTTTTCAGATGCCAGTGATTTCCACATTGAATAGCTATTTCCACTCTATGCATCAGCACTGGTAAATTTCTGCAAGCTAACATGAATTCCCTTTGCTAGCTGTACTTCATTCCTGTTAGGTATGAATAGGACAGGAAAATTGAGAAATAAGGGTAATCAACTTGTTATTAGAATCCAGTAAATTATCATACTGATTCTCAGATAGGCATAAACTCTACATTCCTAATGTATATAGGCATAAAACTAGTAAATGTTTATTTTTTTATCCCTAATGCCAGAAAATAAGAAGTACAGGGAGCTAGTTATTTTACTTGAAATTCCTACTTTTTAGAAGGGAAAGTTAGGTTGAAACTACTTATATGCACCAATAATGTTCAGCATTGTTTTTCTATTCTATTTGTTCCCATATTCCAAGGTTTATTACATTCAGAAGAAGCCTGTGCAATTTCATAAATACAGTGTTTGCAGAAGCAGCATAAAATAGCTGTGTCAAATCTGCCAGATTTCCTGTCACTGAGAAGGCTAACAGGGCCTTTATACTGAAAGACCCTGAAGCACTAGGAGAGATGTACTCTTGGAGCTGGAGCTTTTTGTGGACATGAGAGACAAACATCTGTGATGAATTGTTAGGTGGAATTGAACCTGCTGTGGGACAGGAGAATTGAATGGATGACCTACTCATGTTCTTACCAGCCCTGTGTATCATTTGCAAATGGAAAAAATGAGTCGTATCCAGCTTTGTATTTATAAAGTGATGGGGAGATATGTAACAGTCTGGGTAGTGAACTTGGCAAAGCTGTATGCAAAGAAGTGAATCTGCAAAATAAATTCCTATTCCAGTATTTATTATTATAAGGCGGTAGCAGTCACAAGCATAGGTACTAAATGTGTGGTGCGGTTGTGCCCAACAGAGCCACATTAAATGCTTTGTAAACTCTAGATCCTCAGTGAGATTAACTTCAGTAAGATTAAGATAACTCTGTTGCAGAGTTATTAGCATTTTTGTTTAAGAAAGTTCTCAGCAGCTGTGCAGATCAAATAAAATGATAAATCTGATTTCAGTTCTTCATCTGGCTTGATCTGTCATCGTGATCTTCTTCAGAAAGATTCTGAAGTGCAGAACCAGTTGCTTATGGCTTGCATGAAAGAAAGGGATCTCAAAACTGCTAGATTAATTACTGGTTCCAAAGAAAATCAAGTACCTAATTTAAATCTTACTGATTGTTACTGATAGTCTTATAGACACTTTCCTTACAGCTTCCTATCAGGTGGGTATCTGACTTGCCTGGTTAGTTCAGTTAATAAAGCATTCAATTGCAGTTCTTTGGCAGCATATCACCTTCTAGGGGTTTCAGGAGTTGGAGGTTTCTTCAGGGATATTCGAAACAGTAGAAAGAACTCTGCATAATTTGGGGCTACTGAAATCCCCCCCAGCTTTTGGTGTAAATGCAACATTCATTTCCAAGGCATAGTGCACTTTTGTTTACATAAATAAAAGACCACATGTATTAGCTTGTTTTTTATATATATAAACTCTGAACAAATGAGAAACTTGCACACCCAGAGAAGTAATTAAATTTCTTCATTCATGCTTCTTTGCTTGAGAAAATACTGTAAAACCAAACAGAAGATATATCTGATCTCTGTTCTTAGTATACCATGGGTTCGCACTCTGATGCTGAAGTGATGTAACACAACCTGCATAGGTTAGAACAAATATTCTAGACCTTTGTTTCCAGCATATTAGTATCTTCCAGTGCCCCATCAAAGAAATAGGCATGATATAATTAAGTAGTCAAAGTGAGATGGGCAAAGATTGCATCGTAGACTCCTGGTTCTACCAAGGTCTAACCTCTATGGCTCTGCTCAGTAAGACAGTTGTGAAGCAATGAAGCAATGTGTTTTGAAATTGGAAAGGGCTGCAAAAGGCAGTAAAAGTTTGTAGTCAAACAAAGCTCTAAGCCTCTACTTTGTGGTTTTGGTGGGTCAAGCTCCTTCCATAGAAGCTGAAAGCAGCCGTGGTGCCGCCATGTCCCAGAGCTGGGAGTCAGAGAGCTAGTAAAGGGGCTCAGCAGGGTTATGCTGGAGCAAAGGCTGCTTCCAGCAGCCCTGTCTTTAGCGAAGAGTGTCAGGTTTTTATGACCATCGTTACATTTTTATAGTTTAATGAGTTTGACTATTAAAGAATAACAAAGCACGTTAAAAACTTGCCGTGGCTCATTTCCTCACTCAGTAGCAAGTTCTTGCTATTTGCAGCATGGGTCTCTAGGAAATACTAAATAACCAAGGCCAGCTTAATATAGGGTTTTTCACATCTTCCTTATCCACTTTAATCATCTTGGTCTCTTTCTATTTAAAAACAGTCTTGATTTGAGGCGTGTTTTGTTTAGCTTCAAAGTTCTCAGCACAGCAGCTGGTCTGGAATTCACACATACGGGTTGATTTCTCGAGGAAAGGAAAAAAGATGGTAGTTAGTATAAAGGCTGCAGATGAGAAGAGAGATCATTAGAAAAAGTAGTTAAAAAGGCACTGTCATAGAAACTAAGGAGCACTGGATTAAAGAATAAGGTAAGAACTTTTGTGAAGAAGCAGTAAAGAATACTGTAAAGAAAGCAAATATGATTAGTTGCCAACACTGCAAGTTTGACAGAGTGGAGAGTGGTCTATTAGTTTTAAAAAGTGGTGCTGGCATCTTCAGTTACAAGAACTTGGAGGCAGATCCAGGCTGCAGTCCAAGGGAAGTTTAGTGTAGCAGCAATTCAGAGTTTACTCTGGCCACAGCCCATGAGATCTGTGAATCACTAAATAGTGTTAAAGTTAGAGGACACTACTCCCAAGGATGGCAGTGTTAAAAAAAAACATGGTGGGGCACTTAAGTGCTCAAAGCTAGAGTAAGGTGTCTGTGCTCATTGCAGTGGGGGGTTGGAACTAGATAATCTTACAGTCCTTTCCAGCCCTAATCATTCTGTGATTCTATGAAAGCTGACAAAGACTTCAATACTAGCCAAAGGAACAAGTTCATCGAGGACAGTGGAAAATATGGTGCACAATGTGAAAAGCAGTTCCTTAGGGTAGGCAAGGAGCAGCACTGACTTTCTGAAGATGTAAGATGGAATGCTCTGTGGGAACGTTTAATGCATCTCTTTCTACATTTATAAAGAAAAGTTAGAAAGTATGATAATTCAGATATAGTCTCATAGGGGGATTTTAGATGTCTTTGTTTCTAGCAGGCAGCTTCAGTAAATGGATGAACAGAATACTTACAGCTTACATTTGACTTTGCTATTTCAATGAGGTCTTTGCAAAATAGAGTTTTAAGGTTTCTATTAAACTCAAATCTGAAAGACAACTTACATGTAGTAGAGCACCTATATACTTGTATTGTTTTTTAAAGAAGTATTTAGGTGTCTTAAGAGGCAGATATATATGTGTTCCTAATGGCATTTTCAGAAGGAAGCTGGTATCTACATTAGGAATTTTGGAAAATCTTACTAGGTGCTAATCAACATTTTTTTCATGCATGATTATGATTATAATTGGATTTCTTGTGAGCTTTAGGATCAAAGTGCTTTGGAAATATAAAATATTTTATTATTATTTACTGCCTTCACTTAATTTTCTCATATGTTTTATAAGCTCTTGAAAGCCATTGCAAACTTATGGCAACATGATCCAGATCTGGAATAAACCCATGGATGATAATGCATTCAGAAGGGATGCATTTACAAGGTGTTCCAGTGCTTGTCAGTGGTGCCTAGTCCCCAAAGATGGTTTGTTATTACATTCATCTTCCTCATAACAGCCTGTATTTAATACCACTTACACTCATGAATCAGAGAACACAAGCTCATTATGGGGTTTCTTATCATTGACAAAGAAACTTCACTCATTCTTTTCTCCTTATTGCCAGGAAAGAAATAAGGATTCTAGCAAACTATTCTGAAGGAAACTGATAAGTTCAGGGATTCTCCTTCATGACCCATGTGTTACAGGATCTTTTACAGCAGAAGAGTTATAATAAATGTCACTGAAAACATATTGCAGATCACTGTTAAATAATTCCTGCTTTATTGCAGTGAAGAGTGCTACAGCATTTCAATGATGAGCAGGGAAGAAAATTCTTCTAATGATAGGATGTATGGCCTTTTTAAAATTCTTGAATAGTAGCTGACCTTCCATGGGAAGTCAAGTAACTACAGATGACAAAGATCCCAGCTGGCAGATTTTAAAACCTTCCAGCTTGGGAAGAGAGGGACCAATTATGCAGCAGGTTTCTCAAAAGGTGTCCCTGTCTGATGGGAATGAGGAGAAAGTAGCCTATTCTTTTATTTGACAGCAGACAAAAGATTGATTCTGAGATTTCACACCAGAGTAACAATACTACTTTGTCATCCCCAGTAGGAGTTATGATCTACTTAAGTGTGTGTGTTGGTCAAGTGGCAACAATTGACTAGATATCACAAAAAGTAACGAAAAAATCTTACAGAAACATGTTGTCTGTTCACTTGATTTATTCAGTACTCCTGAACAGTTTTGTCTTCTCTCTTCCCTACTCTACATAGTAAGTAACATTAGCTGCTGCAAATATGAACTGTGGTTTTACCAAGAAATGTAGAAAGTAATTCCAGATTTACTATGTATGTTGATATGGGGAGTCTTCATGTGTAAGTGGATGAGATGTGGACAGAAAAAATGTGAAGTTGCCCTTTCTCATGTCACCAAAAGATGATTTTTCAATGCAAACATGTTCCAGGAACAGGAGCTGAGGTGAGAGGTAGGAAGAACTGAGACAATGACTGCTGTGGGACTAAATGACAAAAGGGATGATGCAATATGAGATAGGTGCAGTGTTGGGAGAGAAGCTGCTTAGAATTAATATGATAATTATATCTAACTGTTAAGAGGAGGGTGAGAGAGTATGTATACTATGATGTAACAAGTGAAGCAAAAGAAATACTACAGTAGTGGTGTTATAGACCCACCAAAACTGTGGTCATCTAGAGAGTGAAATAGCTGTGAAGGGTCTTCCGCTAACAGTGGTGTTTTTGTTGAGCTCTCAGCTCAATCAAAGATTTCAAAGTCCCACTGAAAATATCTGAATTGTCACAGTGAAACGAGATTTGAAGTTCCACTGAGATCTAGTTCCCCAAGTATTCCAGCTTTTAAGGGCACAGGAATCTGAAGGGACAATGGATCTGAGGAAGAAATTCTTTATTGTAAGGGTGGTGAGGCACTGGAATGGGTTGCCCAGGGAAGTTGTGAATGCT